>CAUYSK010056001.1:0-92292 GCA_963575035.1 Avahi laniger
AAAATAAATAAAGAAAGAAAGAAAGAAAGCAAAACGAACCTTTCTAACTTGCTTTTTTTATTGTTTTCTGTGCCTGAGTTATAGGCAACACAATCCACCTTTTTAGAATTGAATTGTCAATATTAATTGTAGCAATAAGAACATCAACTGGTAAGATTTTTGAGAACTAACTACAGGGAGGCCCCAGGCTCAAAACCAGCCTGAGTTACATACAACTCACATGGCAGTCACTGCGTTAATTTTAATGTGTTGACTTGACTGGGCACCCCGTAGCTCAGTCAAGTCATTCTCTCTTGAATTTTATTCCATTCTTCCCCTGCCTGCCCCTTAAGAGCCAGAGTTCCCCAGGTGACCTCATCATACCTGTCCCCTGAGAGGTCTCGTTCATGACCATAGCCTTATCACCAACTGTATGCCGACGGCACCCGGCGTCTCCTACTCTCTCTGAGTTCCTTCCTTCAAGTTCCAGATACATTTATCGAATGATATCCACACATTTTCACCTGAACATCCTAGAAATAGCTCACATGTAACATGTCTAAACAATGAATTCATCCTTTCACCTGGAAACTTACTCCCTACCCTGTGCTGTGTTTTCAAAATCATTCGCCATCTCTCCAGCTGCTCACTGCAGAAACCCTGGGGTCCTTCTCATCCTTCCTTCTCTCAGCTCCCACATCCCGGTGGTCATGAGACCCTCGCACACCTGCCCCTCCCGAATCCCTTCCACCTCTGTGTCCTGACTCCGCGTGGTCCCTGCCCCCATCGTCCCCATGTCCCGAGGACGTGGTCTTCTGAGCCGTCCACCTTCCACCCTGTTCCTTCTTCCCTCACCGTTACCAGAGCATCTTTCTAATAAGCCGTACCTCCGACTGTGCACCTCTCCCCCACTAAAACATTCCAATCTCCCCACGATCTTCAGGGTAAAATCCAGTGACACAGCATGACCTCCGGGCACCATGTGTCTAGCTCCTGCTGACCTCTCCCATTCTCCTTCTCTGAATTTTCACCCAGGCAGTGGTTCTTAGACACAGCAAGCCCTCTGACATGGAGACTTTGAATAGAATGCTTCCTCTGCATGGAAAAGTCTTCCAATTTCTTAGCCTCCTTTCAACCAGATACCGCCTTTAAAAAAAAAAAAAAAATTCAGGCACCTGAAACAGTGTTATTATCTCCAGGAAGATGTTTGTGTTGTCCTTACTTCCAGTTTGAAATAGACGCCATCCCAGGAGCCTTTCAGCTCACTCTTCCTACTCGAGAGCACACAGCCAATCAAACTGGACTTTAAACACCGATTTCCTTTCTTGTCTGTCTGAGAAACCCCTACCTCCCACTAGATTATAAGCTCCTTGAAGACGAGGAATGCAGTTGATTTGGTTGGTGTGTCCTGTGCCTGTTACAATGCCAGTGGGTGGGATGTGGTCTCCCCACGGTGAAGGTTTGCTGAGTCAAGGCATGCATGAATGAGTCAGCAAAAATATTTTAAGCTGCCTAAAAGACACCAGAAAATTTCTAAATTTTTAAAGAAAGGCTCATTGGTTATATTAATACATGCCAACACATAAATGCAAATGTGGGAGAGGTTAAAAAAAGCCCAGAACGTATGTCCTTTTTATCCAAACTAACTTCTGTTGATACAAAATTTTGAGAGAAAATTAACATGATCATTTGGTTAGGATTTCTCTTCTGAGTAAAATATTAGAAACAGATTGAGTAGCAATAGTGTATCTAAATCTATCAATTAATAAATTAAAATGTACAAAATAAGGAATATCTTCCTTAGTGTAGGCCCATAAGAAAAAAATAGAGTAACTAAATGCAACAATATTTCGAAATAAATTTCTATCATTAATTTGAAGGCTTTTCTTTATTGTATTTTTTATTCAGTACTGCTAATGCAATTTTTATTTTTTTCAGTGATTATTTTTCCCAGTCTTGAACATTTTAGTAACTCTTTTTTAACCTTGATTATATAAAATCCACAAGCAAATGTCTAAGTGTAATTGCTGTAATTTCTTTTAGATTTTTTTTTTCTTTTAAGCTTTTCTGAAATGGTGATCTGTATATTTTATTTTTCCCTATTGTTGTCTTTGTATTTTAGACCAATGCAAATACGTATTTGACATTTTGAATTCTACCATCAATATCAGAGGTACAATTTATGGGAGGAGAAAGAAGGTTGAAACGAAGACAGTGCCTTGCGGAACACGGGTATCGATAACGCTGAGTGGTTTAGCTGTGTGCTAAGCAGGGGCATAAAGTGGCCCCGCTGAATAGGGAGAAACGACAATTGTCCCACTCCAGGAGCCTTGGAAAACCGCGGAGGGCCCTCCCCAGTTCTGTGCCTGCTGCTGAAATGGGACCAACAGCACTTTGCCCTTGACCTTGAGGACTGAAAGTTTCACCTTTATTTTATCTTCCCACCCTTTACCGTGCTAAAACAATCCAGGCTTTGAATGAAGCTCCTCATGAAGTTATGATGTAAAAATATTAGATTTTACTCCTAAAACTCTTACACTCCCTACCCACGTTTCTGACCCATCAGAATGTCACACCAGGAAGTCAAGGCTCTCAGTCTTTGCTGAACTTGACTTGAAATAAATGGAGACATTACAGTTATGGGTGGATGCCTATTTTATTATTATTATTATTAGGAAGGGACTTTTGATGACTGTATCATGACAGGCAGTAAAAAGTCGTAGCTGATTCTCTCCTGACTGGTCTGTGGAATCTCCTTGCAAACCGCCGGTGTTGATCCAGCAGGGTGGCCGGGTTGGGCGCACTGGAGCCGGGGTCTGCAGAGCAGCTTCCCTGGAGTGGGGGGGCTGCGGCAGGAAGAAGCAGGCAAAGGGGACGTTCTTTGTCTCTCAAGCCGGGGGATGGCAGGAGGCAGGAGGAAAGCGGCATCACCAGGGCTCCGCCTGGCTCGGGCCTGCAGGGTCGGACAGAGCGTGCAGAGTGCTGTCCGGGGACTCGGCCAGGAGGCTGTGGCGGTAATCCCGCGTGAACGAGGCTGTGATACCAGCACGCTGACGTGCTGG
Organism: Avahi laniger; assembly: GCA_963575035.1. NCBI lineage: Eukaryota > Metazoa > Chordata > Mammalia > Primates > Indriidae > Avahi > Avahi laniger. The sequence goes on from CAUYSK010056001.1 coordinate 3,042, forward strand.
CCATGCACAACCTGACTTCACGTCCAGCTCTATTTCTGTCCCCGAATCAAAGGAAGAGCGGGGAGGGGGTCGCCGCTGAGGTTCTCCCTCCTGCTGTCCGCAGCTTCCCCTGCGTCCTGCGCATCTGATTCTGAGCACCGGCCCCCCGCAGGCCCCGAGCACGACACCTGGCGGCGTGGACATGGGAAGCCCAAGTAGCCGGGTTCCAGAACTGCCAGGGGACGAGGAGGGCGGCTTCATTTCCCCCGAATTCACCCCGTCCCTGCTGCACACGGCGGTCGTCCCGCTGGGCAGGCTCCCGGACGAGGCTTCCAGGGAGTGGGACGATACAACGCTCCGAGTCCACATCTTCCATTCTGGACTCTGCCATTTTGCTCTGAAAACCACAGAAAATAAGAAGACGACCGAGGAAAAGAGGCGGAGAAGTGAGAATGTGTGGCTCGTAGGAAGGTGATTTTAATCAAGTTCAATTTCCAGGACTGACGCGTATTTTGTGATACAAACTCAAAGCTCTTTTACGGTTTAATCTGGGGGAGTAATAAAAAGCTATTCTGTTTGACGAGAACCACAGTAATTCATAAAAGCAGAAGTTCAAAACAAGAGACAGAGCCAATGGGCAAACCCTTAGGTCCACACAACGCTCGCACCGAGAGCTGATAAAAATAAGGCCTTTTCCTGTGCATTGTTCTGGATTACAGTTCAAAATCCGTGTGCCTCGTTATTAGCACAATGTTCTACACTTACACCCTCGTAAATATTTCCACAAGATAATATTTAACGATAAAGGTATTTTGCTCATAAACCCTTCCCTGTCAACAACTGGAGACTGACCTCTCGCTTGCCCACAGCTGAACAAACAGTGTTGGTGGATATTTGAATGTGTCACTTTTTAAATCACCTTCCTTTTTAAATCTGGTATGAAAGACAATTTCCTCCACCGAAAAACAATCATCGACATCATCTTACAAAACTGAAAACTGCTGCTACTGTTCTTTTCTTTCTTTTTTAAAAATGTCCGTAAGTCTGAGAGAGAGCTGCCCTTTCTGGAGAGCGGAAGCATCGGCAGGGTCAGCAGAATGCCACCCTTGCCGCCTGCAGGGTTCCGCCCACAGTGGCGAATGCCGAAGACCAGGTTTGTGACCAGAAGGAATCACGCCAGGCAATCACAGAGAACTTCTGTTTTCAACCTTGTCCTGTCTCATCTCCTTTCCCACCAGCTCCCCCCGACCAAAAATCCCCATGGAAGTGGGGGCGTGATAAGCGCCCCTTTCTGCGCCATGCCAACCATGCTTACCGGCACCCGCTACGGCCAGGCCGAGCGGCACATGATCAAAACGGCACGCACGTGGGAGCCTGGAAACTCACATACCGTTGTGGCTTTGCCAGGACCTTGCTAAAGATTCTTTACCTTCTCCAGGTCCCAGTTTATTTGCTGTAAAATGAGGAGTTTGGGATGACCCTGTTTTGACATTTTCCAATTTTATGAAACGTCTTACATAACGGTTGCTGCTGGCAGAAGCTTTTGTGGACCTTACCTGGGGAGAACATTCAGGTGCATTGTGAGATTTCAGGCGCTGCCACCATCTGATGTCAACATCATGGAAACAATAGAAATCGAAGAGCATGACGTGGAACAAGCCCATTTCTGACGGGGCCTAGTGGCTCTGCGGGTCCCCTGTCCCAGCTGCGCTGGGTGTGAGCTGAGCAAAGGATCCATGCAGGCGTCGCAGCGTGTGGGAGGTGAGGCAGGTCGCCATTCCTGGACCTGAGCATGCGTCCACCCAACGCTGTGAGCCACCGGTGTGACCCCAGGCATAGTTTTAGAGCTTCGACAAGACCGAGAAGCCCCCGCCGTGGGTGACGTTTGCGGCCTGCTTTGTTCTATTTATGGGGATGTCAGCGCAAAGGTAGGGTGTAAGTTCACGTTCATATGCTTGGGAGAAATCAGAGGTTCCGAAGTGTCTCGAAGACTATTTTTAAAATCACAGCTAATAATTTACCGTCTGACACCCTGGGGCTTGCCTGGGTCTGAAAACAGAGCTGGTCAGAGGACCTGCTGGGGACCGTGCAGGGAGTAAACTCTGAGCCAGCGGGAAATCCGGAACAAAATCCGACCCAGCCACCCAAGATCCGATTGTAAAAAGATGGATTTGACAGTTGACTCCCCACTAATTACATTTGTAAAGATGTTTTAAGGAGAGAAATAAAATGAGAGCGGACCTCGTGCAATCCTCGGGGTGGAGACAGAGCCTGACATCGGATTCCGTCTCCTCTTTAGCGGCACCTTAGCGACATCAGAGAGACGGTTCAAGCAAATGGCCCATTTAGGGCTGACAGCTGACCCTCCGGCCCAGCTGGGGACACCCACGTGGGTCGGGGCCCAGCCACTGGAGCAGAGGACCAGCATGGCCAGCCGCAGGCAGCTTTTAAACGGAGGCTTCTCCCAGGACGCGGGGGCTCAGCACTTTGCACAAATCACATCAGCCTGGAAGAGACAGAAAGTCAGCCCTTCCCCTCCCCAGCGCCAGTCGCAGGCCATTTATTCGGCCCTCGTCTGAGGACCGGCCACAGTGCTGTGTTCGAGTATATTCGGGTAGCTGATATTTATTTAACACAGGAACTGAAATTGCTCTGTGTATCTGGGTTTGAATTTTTAAAGAATATTTTATTAACACTGAGCACAGTGCTGAGCACTTCCTGGGACTCCTCAGCTACTAGAAAATGTAGCTGAAATAGGGGAATTCGAGCCAATTTTTCCCTTACTTTTGCTCCTTCTCTGTTTGGCCTCCTTCTGACAGTAGCTCACTGACGTTATTGGTCTTCTCTGCCGTCCGTGTGCCTGTCTCTGTCTGTCTGCCGCTCCATGGTCTATCTGGGGAGGAAGGAATTAATAAGTGTGGCATTTTCAAGTGTATCACTTCTCTCGCATCCCTGGGAATGTATCTGAAATGCTCAGCTAAATAGGATGGAGGTTTAGCTTAAACACATAGTGAATGTTTAGTGCTCTGGGCAGGATACTGAGAGGGGGAGGAAAAGGAGAGAAAGAGAACTGGGTTAACAGACACAGCTAGACTGTCTGCATTCCCAAACTCCAGGGAGAGGGAGAACACTTTCTCTGCTTCTGCTATCTTCCTGCGTCAAACTTAGGTGAGATTGTAGATAAATATAGAAATCACATTCCAACATACGAAACGGTTTCTGATAAAGAAAGCACATTCCCCTCCTGTCTTACATACTCGCACACACATGCCCACATACACATGCATGCACACACATACATGCACGCACACACACACATGCACACACACGCGTGCACACACACGCACACAGGGACCACCCATCCACCCTTCGGAAAAGCTTCAGCAGCCTCCGCCTCCTGCTGGGCTCCAAGCTGCAGGAATGCGCCACCCAGCCGGAGAGGCTCCTTCCGATGGAGAGATGGGCTTGTGTTGCATGTTTTCCTGGGTTAAGTGAAATCTGATTCCTGGAACATCTGAGGTCAGTCGTCCTGCCCCATGCTGCAGAGCGTTCAGATGGCAAACTCACGGCATCCAAGGCTGTTCCATTCAGTTTCATTCGAATGGAGAAAAATGGAAAACAAATCAGTATTATCGGAGCAAAGAATACAACACCGAATTGTTTGATTTTATAAGAAGGTCCTGAAAGAGCCCAATATGGATTTTAACTTAGGTATCAAGTGCTTTATTAGATCTTTTGTAAGACTATGAATATATTTTACTTGTATAAAATATGCAATTGACTGGAAAAAATGTATATGTACGTATACATATACAGAATTGTATAACGTTTAAAATATTAATATTTTGAGGGGTATAGTTTGAAAAGGTCTTGCAGTGATCGACCGTGATTGTGTGGGAAGATGTCAGGTAGCACAAGTTTCACCACTGAATATATTCTCAGTGGCATTATGTCTTGATTTTGATTTCTCAATAATAAGTTTGGTGCAGGATGCTAAAAAGATGTTAGGGGTTATTCTAGAATATAGTTTTCCCATTAAATTAACTCATCGCCTTTTTTATAGAAAGAAATATTTTCCATTGTAAGAAACTATATGTCTAATAATAGGACCTCTTTCTCACCTCACCTAAAAATAACACAGAATATCTCATTCCAGGTAAGTCTTCCTTTCAAAAAATTTTAGTACTATGTCCTGTCTCCTGCTGACTGTGATCTCATCTCTTTACCCTTCTTCTGTTCTAACAGAAGAAATACACACACAGAGGCTCCGCTTGGGCTAAGTTCGGTGACAGAAATTGGAGTCTGCCATCCTTCGCTGGGAATGGGAAAGAAGCCAAAATCTGCCCAGGAAATCGTGTCATTAGGCAGAATCCTGGGGACACACGCCTGCCCCGTGGGTCCACATTGCAGAGAAACAGCGGCCGAGGGGAGGGAGGAGATGTAGCAAGAGGGAGACAGGTGCTTGGAGAGGCGCCCGTCTGCCCCGGGGTCCGGGAGGAGGGGCTCTGCCCCCGCTGGGCCTCCTGCTGTCATCGTCCTCTCTGCGGACTCGGGGTGGCCCCTGCGGCATGGGAGCTGGTGCCCACCACCCGCACACAGGCAGCCTCGCCTGTATCCCAACGCGTGGCATCGTGAATTTGGTAGTTCTCATTACGTGGGGTCTGTCTCATAGAAACCATTTTTTGAGGACTAGAGAAAACCATCACTGTATTAAAATCCATTTCTTGTGAGAATTTTCTGCCAGAGATTCCAAACACAGCCCAGGGGTGATTGTCAGGTCAAGAGTCTTGCTCTGAATTTTGTTTTCCCCCTCTAAGAAGAGGAAAAGAAATCTAATCGGAGAGTTTGAAGACTGAGTCGTGCCCCAGTATCAGCACCTGGGTCAGGCCAGGCCGGTCACGGGCAGGTCCCAAGCAGTGCGGGGCAGGTGTCAGGCTGTGCCTCGTGAAACTTGAAGAATCCCTTACATGGCGGTCAGGAAGAGCAAAGAAAACTCGCTGAGACCAAGAAGGTGGCTCAGGCCACGTGGAGGTGAGCAGCGAGGACGAAGAAGCCGTCCCATTTCCTCCCGGCCAGCGAGTAAGCGCTGGGCTGTTCGCACCAACGCGGACCCCACGAATGAGACGCCCTGAAACACCTGCAGCAGGGTTCTCGCCCGGGCTGACTCTGCTCCCCACCCCGGCGGGGGACACTCTGCAATGTCTGGAGACGCTTTGGTTCGTGATAACCGGAGGGCGCGCCCCTGGTGGTGGTGGGTGAGGACCGGGGCTACTGCCGCACACCCCACACACAGAGTCCAACGTCAGGCCAGAGGGGCCCAGCTAACATTTTATGAATTTTACCCCTGGTCCCGCTCAAAAATTAGGTAATTGAGATAATGAGTTGCTTAGAACATAAAAGGATTTTTTTGGTTTTCTTGTCCAAGGGTGTTCTAAATAATTCTCAGAACACACCCGAGTGGCAGCCGGGGTTCTCACCCCTTCTCGGCATGTTGACCACAGGGCACTGGGTCCTCCCAGGTGGCCGGAACGAGACGGCGGAGCCGGGGACCCTGCTTCGAGATCGCCACCTCTCCAGCTCTGCGCTCACACCGAATTTCTCCCAAAACAGTTTGTTCCTAACCAAGGAATCTGCACTTAACTATTAGCATTAAGGAAAATACTGCAGGCTGGTCATGGTCAGTTCCTTCTTTTTCAAAATGCAAAAAAACACCATTTTTCCTTCTTCCTCCCAACCACCCACCCCGCCCTTTGGTTGTTTTCGGTTTTGTTTTTTTTTTGGGGGGAGTGTACCTGTTCAGGAGTTAGGCTCTGTATGATGTTTAGGATGAAGGGAAACTGAATTTTTAATTTCTGAGCCACAGGCACTGGGTAACTTTCCAGTTCCCCCGAATCTTCTGGTTTTTGTTGGGTTCCAAACCGCAGCTCCACGTGCCATGGAAACGGCGCTTTCTTCACTCGCACTTCTGCATGTGGTGTGGCCCCTGGTCCTGCCGGCTGGAGGGAGCGAGTACTGGCCGACACCTTCACCCCTGCCCCTCCCGTAGAGCACCCACCCCTGCCCTAGGAGAGCCCCCCAGACGAACCCCAGTCCTCCGTCCAGACACCGACCCGCGCCCCCCTCGCAGCGACGACGGGGCCTCGCGCTTCGGACCCGGAGCCCCGGCAGGACTGCACAGAAACGCCCAGAAGCTGGTCTCAGCCGCATGCTCTTTACAGGAAACGAAAGACGGAACCGACGGTTTCAACCAAATCAGAGCAGAACTGAAAGTCCGCGAATAAAAATCGCAGATCCTCAATCCCAGCTTTCCCTCCGCACGGGCTGTATAAAAACACGCAAGTCTCTGAGCGACTCCGGTTGCTTTTTGTCAAGGGCCCTCGAGCCGTCTCGGTTTCTCTCGATTTAAAACCGACTCTGAGGGCGCTGAAACAGCGAATGCTCCTCATTCCCTGCTCTGCGTGGGATGCACTAACAAGGACGATGTTTCTCCACAAAGGTCCTGCTTCTGGGACACTTCGCCTGACCTGAAGTCCACTTGCTATCACTTAGCTTGATGTCTTCATCTGGCTTATTTTAGAAAGCAAAAAAACACCGCCAACCCTAATATTTTGTGATTTCCAGGTCAAACATTTTTGGGGCATTTTTTAAAAAGTACACGAAGATAAAGTCATCATCGACTTCATCAAAAGGAATGTCAGGCAAAAAATAAGTTTGACGAGTTTATTAAAAATTCAAGACTAACTGGGTTGAACAAAAGATTTTAAGCCACGTTAATCTGTGAGAGGGCCCTGCCCAGCTAGTTAAGACTTTTATCCTTTGGGTTCTTACCTTTGAATTGCTGAACCGGCATAGATAGAAAACACAGGAGATACATGCAAACAACTTTTCTAATTCCTCTGACACCCAACTCTCGATTTGTACCCGCTCTGTAAGCACCGGGAAGGTCAAAGCTGTGTGCTTTTCTGCACTTTGTAAAAGAAGGAGCCGACGCTCCCTCCTCGCACTACTAATAAAGCTGGAATTGCTGAAGAACAAGGTTGGCCTTGGGAAGCAGAGGTGGCGTTTGTACCTGTGGTTTGCAGGGGACCCTCCCACCGACCTGCTCCTTAGCAGGGACAATTGCACCAAGACCTGTCTGAATCTATCCAGAGCTCAGCAGGCTGAGCTCACTCCCAATGAGAAGAGATGTCCAAAGCCTTGCTCTCCTCTTATAAACACACCGTGTAAGATATTTATCATGTCGACATGTTTTCATAAGCACTCATCGTTTATTGGGCCTAGGAGTGCTTGGGCAACACTGTGGTTGCATTTGCTGGCAGATTTTATTGTTTCTGATGGGAGGTCACGCAAGTCACGCAGCAGAAGCCCGTGTGGCAGGAGGGCAGATGGAAGCCGGGGGATCCTTGGGCAGGTCACGGACGCCCCGAGAAACAAAGATAATGACGGTCCCTTCACTGGATTAACTATGGGGGTAAAATAGTGTTTAGGAACATGATGTACACAAATATGAAATTGCCTAAAAAACAAATTATTCTGAAAATGCCTTATTCTAGTAAACAGTCGTGGGTATGCTCGGCATGTGAGGGTTGTTGTTTCTGGGTCCAAGATGCACCGGCCGCGCAATTCTAAAGCACCCAGCGTGGCCGAACAGCAGGTGTGAGAGTAACCTGCAGTTTTGCTCTATTATTTCCTGCAAACCTGCCCTCGTGTGTCTACCACCTTCCTAGACAGCATATTCCTGGCCAATTCTCTCTTTGCCCTTAGAAAAATTAAATTCTGCAAATTTGAAAAGAAAGAGGTATAGTATTTGCTGAATGCCCACCTCGTAGAATTCCCACAAAATTCCTTTTTCACAGACGTTGCCCTGAAGACCCAGAGGGGTTGGCAGAGGCTGGGGCTGCTCGGGTTGGGATCCGGCCGCCACCCGCGTCCCTGCTCCCCCGCTGTCTCCCCTGGGCGCAGTCACCCAGGAATCCGGCTCTGCAGGACGCTCCTGGGGTTTCCTCCGGAGTCTCCCGTGAGTCTTTCCTTTTCCAGTAAGGTGAAGGGTGTGGTTTCTTTTTGGGCACATGCCCAGGAAATTGAGTTCTGGTGAAACACGTCGGGCCGCCATTTCCAGGGCGCGAGAGATTTTCCCAGAACAGGTATGAATGGCGACGAAAGCACAGATTCTGGCTCGACGGCCCCACCCAGGTTCCAGTCTTCTGACTCACGGCCCGGTGGGTGTGAGTCCGGGGAGGGGAGTCCCTGCACCTTCCTCCGTCACCCTGCAGGGAAGCGTCCCCCAGGCCTGGGAGCTGCTTTGTGGGAAAAACCTGCACTCAGAGAGACCGGCTGAGGCCTCGCTTGTCCTGCCGTCCTGAGGGTCCCGGCGCGTTTCCTGAATAAAGATCTGGATTTTGGTCTGGCTTCTAGTTCATGCTTGAGCCTCAGGGAACTCCATTCCAGAATGGGGCCAATCATTCTTGCCCCAGGATTTGGGGAGAATAAAATGAGACAATATCTGACACGTGGAGGTGGCCAATGCCATCACATGACCAAGAACCAGAAACATTGGGAAATGGACTATCCTTGTAATCTGCAGAAAAACGAGGTTGATTTTTGCTGCTGTTGTTTCTCTGATGTGATTCAGATTTAGCTTCCTTTGTCTTAAAGCGTCAACCATCCAGAATCCTCCTAACCTCGCCCCCACACCCTTTTAATAATTTCTATTAGGAACTGACCAACATGAGCTCAGTACGTCTTAGATGACTTTATAAAAATACGTTGAACTTCGAAGTGATTCCTCAAATTTGCCGATGAGGGATGGAAAGGCAGACCCTTCCCTGGCGTCTTCGAGGTTTTGCTTGACCACACAGGAATACTTTCTAAACCCAACCCTGAGACCACGTGCTTCTCTTTGGCTCAGTTTTTGAAATTCACCCAGGTGAGTAGTGGATGCGGCACTGTGGCTATTGCCATAGCGGTGGCGTTCGCAGTCACGGTGGTGTTTGGCGAGCTCACGTAGATGCAGGGTGCGGAGGGGGAAGCCCAGCAAAAAGTAAGGAGCCTGTCGTCCTATCTAGATATACAAAATCTTGCAGCTTAGCGCCTCTTCAGGGTGAGGAGGAAAGCAACATCTCAAGCCGTCCTTTGTGCAGCTTCCAGGCTAAATTACGTCCTGGATCTGGGTTCCATGACCGTCCTCGGTGCTCTCCTAAGCACAGGCTCAGGGAGGTGCCTAGACAGGGTTCTTAGCCACCGAAAGCTTAAAATCTGTCTCTCAGACAAGGAGGTTTAGCAGCAGGTATCCAAACTTTAACGTAGAAAGAATGACTTAGTACAGGACTATTTCTTCAATTTACGCTCCAGTACCTGAGGGCGAATTATTGCTTTTCTTTAACCACAGTATACTGTAGTGAGCACGAGAAAGTCTTGCTTAAGATTAACTTCTGGGTGTGAAAAGAAACTTGAACAGTCATAAAATTCAAACCCCCGTTCATTAATTAAAGACCATGAATGGTCTATAATCAAGGCAAAAATTTATTCTCCGAGCAAAGGACTCCCTGCCTTGCCTGACGGCCACACAGCATGGGGCCTGCGCACTCATTGTTTCCGAGCAGCCATGGGAGCTGAACTTGGGGTACACACAGAGTACGAGATAAAGGCTCTTTGATTTAGTGGCGGGAGGGGAAATAATGTATAAAACTAAAGAGTAACAATGGAGATCGCAAATCCAGGTAGATGGGTGAGGGGTGATGCTGTTAAGATCTTCACTCATACACTATTTGCAGGAGGTTTCCAGGGTCGCAGAAGCTGAGATGAATGCAATTCAGCAGGAAGCAAATGGGACACTGAGCCAGAAATCCTGACTTCTCACCTGAGCTCCGACGCTAGCTAATATTATGGTCTTAGTACGTAAGATTAAATGACATTCATATTTCAGATGCACAGAAATTAATAGCAGAGAACAAAAGGTCTCAGTGCTGAGATGGGTCCAAGTACTAAAAGGAGCCTGTTGAGTTGGGTCTGTTTATGAGTCTAAGTTTCGCAGGAGTTGGGTGCAATATCCAAACAGCCTCAGGTCCTTATCTGTGAGATGGGAGCACTCAGGATTGACCTGGAAATGCAGGCAGGACACTCTGTCCGCTGGGCGCTGAGCTCTTGCCAAGGAGTAAATTCTTCTCCATCCTCTGCAGACAAAGGCATCCGAGCTCCTGGAGTCTCTCTTGGGCAGCAGCCTCGGGGCTGTTGTGGACTTGAATATCAGGCCCAGAATCTCATCCATTGTCCTCACAACAAACCTGGGAGGACGACATCCCAATGCCCATTCTAGAAAGAGGGGGCTGAAACTGCCATCGTTGATATGACTTCCCCAGCTTCCCTGGTCAGGACTTTCTAGAGCCGGCATCAGAATCTTGATCAGTTTGATTCCAAAGCACATCCATCTTCTCACTTAAGGCCTGTCCAAAGCACTTACCCCGCAGGGTGGGCCACTTGCTCTGCCAGAAATGCCCCCGCCAATGTAGAAACAGACAGAGCAGAGGCCACGGGTGGGGACCCTCAGGCCGGGGAGTGGGCTTAGAAAGAGGTCAGGATGCAAAATGGAAACCTCATCAAGGTAGTAGCTGGCCTGTTCGTTGTGCAGAGGCAAACACTGTTTGTGACCTGTGCACTCCAGAAACCATTTCCATATTTGTCTTGTAGCTGGTTTATTTGCCTGGCGGAAGGTGCTGGAGCCTCTGTGAGGCGACTCTGTTTCCCTGAGGTGGTTTTTCATCCCGAGTTCTCCCTGTCTCTCAACCACAGCAGCACTAACCTTCACAGTGGCAGCACAGAGTGTAGGCAAAGCAGCCTGTACCCGGGAGTTATGCAAATAAGGGCTGATCTGCTCATTTCAAAACAAGGTGGCCACCACAAAATGCAGCCAATGCTTAGCGACGCCATTATCTTAGCTCAGCGCTCCTCCGCCAGCAGTACCGGCCCCTTTCTCAGAAAAGAGCTCCCAGCATCGGGCTGGTCGTAAAAACTGTGACTGGTCTCGGAGCAAAGATGCAGAGCTCTTCAGGACTTGCCATGCAGCAGAGAAAACTGCAGCAGCCGTGACCAGAAGCCAGTGGATGTTTTCCTGGCCAAGTGCAGCAATGCGCATTTCTGTCTGTCCTTGTTTAGAGGAACCTTCTGGGAGTGGAAGGGCAGGGGTGACAAAGCACAGACGCATTCTAGGGACAGTTGAGGGCTCGAGACGTGCCAGGCGAGTGCATGGTGTCTACGTGCTGCTTGGGACCTGCTCAAAGTGCTCCAGTTCGGGGTCCTTTGGGCCTGCATAGCAATTCCAGGGCGGCGTCTTTAAAACTTATTTTTCCTGTTTCACAGGAAGAAATGGCAATAATATTCATATTATTCACTGGGCTGTGATATGCGGCACCCCCCTGAGTGCCGAGTTCCGGGTTAAGCTCCTTTCATATGTCGTTTCTGATTCTAACGAACCCCCCAGCGCTTTTCCTGTCATCAACCTGACTTCACAAATGAGAAAACGGAGGCCGAGGGAGGTGGAAAAGTGGCCGCATCATGGTATTTGAACACCATTCCACCAGACAGAGGCGTGTTTCGGTGCATTCGCTCCAGACCTGCACACCCGTCTGAGGAATTTGGGAGGACCGAGATTTCCACCCTGGATAAGTGGAACGTGTTGGCCCAAGTGTGCGTGGCGAGCGGGGTCTGGAGCCCGGGCCTTCAGGCTCCAGTGCGTTTAATTGGTTGCTGAGATCTCGCGAATGGATATTTCCTTGTGACTGACCACAAAGACTTGATGGAATGGAAAAGAGCTGCTAAAAGGAGTGACGGCTCGTGGACTCCAGACGAAAACAGCCTGCTCTACGTTAGCCGTTGGGACGAAAGCGGAGGGAGGTCACGCTTCCCAGGGCCTCACCGTTATCAGGAACTGTATCAGGCAGGGCCACACCTCCCAGGGACCCGCCGAGGAGAAGTAGATTCTGAGAGCTTCCGTGAGCTGCTCACAGGTGTGCAGACGCCCCAGGAAGGGGCTTGAACTCCATTCTTCCATCTCAATCCCTCACTGCATCCCGTTATCTTTAACTGGAAAAAGACAACACGTACGTTGCAATGTCCTGCATAAAACAAGTACATGATGAGCAGAGACAGCTTAATCATCCTGTTGACCTTGGAGGAAAAGACGGCCATTCGATTTTAACGTAGTCGAATAAACATCACCTGGCTTGCAAGGCAAAGGCAGGACAAGGCCGCTCTGTGTGGAAAAGGAGGTTTGGGATTTGTAGACGTTTTCACTAGTCATCTGGGAATACCCCATGTATGCCTCGTGGCACAAGAATCATATCCGGAATTATGAAAGGTTTTGCGTTTGGCGTAGAAGTGATGTGTCAGAACACTTGATTCTTTAAATTTTAATGACAAACACAGAACTGTTTTAATAAGGTTTCACTTTCATTTCCCTGAGTAGCTCTGTTCAGAGGTGTGTGGCTCTTCCTGGAGAAGGAGTGCACCTGTTGGTTTGGGGGGTGTCCTTTTAATTAATATAAAGTGAAACAGAGAGCTCACAGGGGATACTGCCCCGACAGTGCTTGCCGACGTTGTCTCTTCCAAAACCGGGCTGACAGGTTGGTGGATTTCCCTGTCATTTTCCTCTGACCTCCAACCACTTCCTCTTCTCCAAACCTTTCCAGGTAAGGCGAAAGGGGAGAAGGAAGAGAATGAAACGTATCCGAAGAAGGCTAATATTTTGGATCACATAAATTCTTGAGTTTATTTAGAGAACTTCTTTAGAAGTAATGTCTTTGCGCTGTTGGAGAAATGAGTGGAAGAGTGATGAAAGAAAGCAGATTCATTTGTTCATTCACTCATTCACTCGCTGAAGAAGCATTTCTAGGTGCTGAGTCGGAGATGTTGGCTTCTATGCAGTAGTTGTAGATGTTGGAATCTACGCAGTAGTCGGAGATGTTGGCTTCTATGCAGTAGTTGTAGATGTTGGAGTCTACGCAGTAGTCAGAGATGTTGGCTTCTATGCAGTAGTTGTAGATGTTGGAGTCTACGCAGTAGTCGGAGATGTTGGCTTCTATGCAGTATTCGGAGATGTTGGATTCTATGCAGTAGTCAGAGATGTTGGATTCTATGCAGTAGTCAGAGATGTTGGCTTCTATGCAGTAGTTGGAGATGTTGGATTCTATGCAGTAGTCTGAGATGTTGGATTCTATGTAGTAGTCGGAGATGTTGGCTTCTATGCAGTAGTCGGAGATGTTGGAGTCTATGCAGTAGTCAGAGATGTTGGATTCTAGGCAGTAGTCAGAGATGTTGGATTTTATGCAGTATTCGGAGAAGTTGGAGTCTATGCAATAGTTGGAGAGACTCCCTGTGGCTGGTGGGGCCTGGAAAGAGGCAAAGGTGCACACGGTCAGTCCACATAAGCAAAGACTTGAGGATGAGACAACCCACCAGATTTGGGCTCTTGCTCCGCTGGGAGCCAACACACAGAAGACAGAGCAGCTCCCTGGCACCTGGCGGGCGGGCGCTCACGGCCTGTCGAGCAGGTGAAGAAACCGGATGTGCACGCAGCTCCCGGGCGCCACCGCGGCCTGCGCAGAGTTCAGTGTGGGTCTGTGAGCAGGCGGCTGGAAGACGACAGAATACAGGGGTGCTCCTGCCACACATTTTATAAAGCAGCACCTGCCAGTTCTGCAGCATTTGAGAAATGGATAAAATGGCCAAACACAGTATATTGTGGTTGTGGGAAGAGATGAGTTGGGTTTGATCTCCAGCTCTGGCCCGCAGGGACGGTGTGGATGAATCAGCTGTGTCTCAGGGTCGTCCCTGCATGGGGAGAATAGCAGTGACTGCCTGCGTACCTTGGGTGGCCACCAGACAAGAGTCCTTGTCACTTTTGTCACTCAGAGGTGTGGTCTGCACCAGGCTGAACCACAGCACTTGCTAGTTTATAGAACACTGCCAGTGAGACTCTTCTACAGACCAGCAGAAGACAACTCCAAAGCGACAACAATAACAGCCAGACCCCCTGCAGGTACAGGGTGTTTTACTTCTCCTAAAGATAACGGAAGCATTGGATGCATGATTGTGGGAGCTATGCCTCTATGGAGAAAGGCGGTGAGAACAATAAACAAGTAAGTAAACAAAATCAATTAATTCAAACTGAACAAAATAAAGAAATAAACCAAACACATCCGAATGTAAGCGTGAGAATTTTAACCAGACAGAATCTACACCAAATGAAATTGGCTTCCAGCGCACAGACGGACACTGTGTGACATATGAGGTATTTCATGCACGTGATTCATTTGGTTGGAAGGAACGCAATAAATACTGCGATAATTCCGGAAGACCACAAGGAGACATCTTTTTAGTGGTGGCTTAAGAAGGGTCCACCTGATTCAGCGGGATTGGGCCAGTCTCAGGGTTTACAGCCCTGCGTGAAAAGTGCGAGAACAATTGTGACTTCTGGGTCCTTTGTCCTCTGTCCAAACCACAGTTAATTCCGTTCACTGCGTTTGCCGGTCAATCCAGTTCTGCTATTGGTCAGCGTGTTCAAGGCTTTTGACAGGAAAGTGTTTTACTCAAAGACTTGCAGAACTTCCTTCCTGTCAGATTTCGGTGGCACAGCAAGTATTGCAAGAGGAAACTACTTTATAGATCACAAAAGTGCAGCGTAATTTTCCCTGACAGTTTGGGACTACAGTATGCTTATACTTCCCTGAATTCACTGGAAAATTATGTTGTAAAAACTACATAGGAGTGAATTTTTTCTGATGCTAATTTTAAGAAAAAAAAATCCAATTTTCTATTTTTCAATAAATTCAATGAGAAGAACAAGAATTATTTTCCTGATTAAGAAATAAATATCCACCACCCAATAATAATAAAAATCAACTCTTGATGAGCTGTCACATTTCAGGCTATGCACCAGGTCCCCTGCATACCTTATCTCTCATTCTACAAAAATCCTGAATGGTTTCCCACTAGTCTAATTTTAGAGATGAGAAAAACATAGCTCAGAGGGTTTAAGTAACAACCCCAAGGCCACAAGTTGGGAAATTCTCTATTGGTAGTTTCCATGTGGGAAGACACATGGCTTGCCCATAACGTGATAGGGTAAATGCCCGTTCTTTGCAAATATACCTCTTAGAAATCCTCTTAAAAAAACTAACTCCTAGATTGTGCTACTGTTAAAAGTTTCCAAGCAGACTCACAGTTGCAAGACAGGGGTCCTTGGGCAGCAACCTCTCCTCTTTCTTGTACGTTGTCTGACTCCCAGGTGTCGTCCCAGCTGGTCAGGGAAGCACACACGTCCTTAAAAGGCAACGTTCCTGATCACCAGGGGCTGGGTCATGTGGGATTAATGGTGAACCAGAAGCCGACGGCATTCCTTCCCCTCTTAAACCCCATAAACCTTTCTAGTAAGGTGGGGGATGCGTGGCCTCGTTCTCACAGCCCCCCGCCCCCTCTTGCTGTATTGGCCCTTGGCGGGGGCCGCACTGCGTGTTGGAGGACAGACCCGCCGCGTGTCTGGGGACCATCCGCAGACGCTACTGCTCCGCACGGCAAACTCTGTCCGCCATTCCTAGCCCACCTCCTCTCACGTCGAACGGGTTTCGCTGGGAGCAACTTCGGAAATGCTGGACTTCAGGGCACGAAGACATCTAAATGCACGATATTTAAATGTGGATCCTTAGAGCTCATTGTTTTAAATCTGTAGCTAACACTAATGCTCTTCTTATTTACCTTCACTAAATGATTTATATATTCGAATTTTGCCCAAAGGCAATTTGCTGAATGAAGGAGTTAGATTTTTTAAAATTAACAACCATACACGCGCACATATGTCTCATGGTGAGCCGGCTTGTTCTAGCTTGAGCTTATGAATAAACAACCTATTCTGGGGAGGATGGGAAATTCTGCAAGCGAAGGTGGGGATGATGGGGAAGGGTTTTTGAGATTCCCGTCTGAAAGGGAGGATTCCTAACCCTGCCTCTCACCTGCCCACTCTCCCATCTCCTCACCGACACAAACAGAAGCGTGACACCGGGCAGTGCCTGGCTCCAGCACGAGTTGACTGACACTGTCAGTGCGTGTCATTAACCAGCTTGCACATCTGGAAGCGAAGGTTGCTCAACCCAATGAAATGTGGTAACGTGAAACTTAAGAAATCAAGGGAACAGAGCTACGCTCAGTTGGTACATGCAAGTCACCAAGAAATGTGCTTTGTCATCAACAAAGGGTAAATCTCAGGAAAATGATATGTGACACAATGCACAGTTTCCCATTCTCTACCTATCTCAGCTTTTAAAGAAAGTTAATTGTTCGAGGCAGGTTTGAATGGGGGCTCTTGATTGCAGGAACAATTGCAGAGGTCACGTGCGTATAATATTTGCACCGATTATACAAAGGGAAGGAAGAGTAAGGCTTAGCTACTGGCGTTTGCAGGGACTCAGACTGGCCACTGGCATTCTGGTGAAAACTGTCCTTTGCTGAAGATTCTTCAGTGAAAGCCCAGCCTGGCGTGGCTTCTATCAGAACATGTGGGACCCACATTTGTTCTTCTTTGTGTCTTTTCATTCGCAGACGTTTAGAGCATCCTCATTAAAATTACTTGGAGTGAAACAGAAAGATCTTGTTATAAAATAAATCCAGTTAAATACACTTTGTTGTATTGCCTCATCTGTGTGATGCATGGACCTAATTTTCCTCTCTTTGTATCTTAACTATGTACATTAGGTGATTCCCGCCAACTAATGCAGGAGGCTGCATATCCAACTGCTTTCTCTATCTTCTTAAACATTAAAAATAAATACTTGCCATCTGTCTCATATCTTGAAAGCAATTCAAAATGGTTACTTTTGTTTTTCTCAGGATTGAAGCGCAGTTTACAGCTTTAGTGCTTCTGAACTGTGAGAAAGCTCCATCTCCATTTCACATAAGTAACGTCATTTTAAGGTAAATCCTACAGATCCCACAGCAGCCTCTCAGGAGAGGTGGGGCAAGACAGAAAGCAGCGGAAGGCGGTGATTAAAAACATGATCTTTGTTATCTAGGAGACCTGGACGGGATACGGAGTGTGCTTCTCCCTAGCTGAGTGACCTTAGGAAAGTGGCATAACCATTGGGAGCCTCAGTTTTCCTCACCTGTGAAATGGGTATAACACCTACTGTACATAGCACCACTATGGGAAATACATACACATTTCATCGCCTACCTAATTCCTGGTTAAGGCATAAGAAGTAGGTGGTAGATATCATGATTTTCACCATATTTTACTAACAGACATAATTCAGTTTGCCAAAGATGGTTGTTTAAAAATACTTCATGGTGGCTGACAGTAATACCTAAGAAAGTAACTATGCATGGAAATTGTGTTATTTCTTTATAGTAATTAAAATATAAAAGTAAGAAATTTTCTCCAATTGCTTCCATTGTCCTTTGAGCATAGAGGTCAACTTGGACACAGGACGGGATGGGGAGGGGAGAACTTGAGAGAATTCGGGTCCACATATGGCCACAATAGCACTTGCTAAAGTTTTTTTTTTTTTTAATAAAATAATAGTATACTGTAAAACAGCAAATGCCTGAATAAGTTGACTATAATTAGACGGGCAAAGGGCAATTTGAGAATGTTGTTTTGCAGTTTGAGAGCGACTTTCTCCAACAAGACTTCCCCCTGCAGCACAAGGGAAAGTTTTCTAGAAAGATCTGAGCCAAGAGCTCTGAAGACGGTGGGTGTGCAAATTGAAGTCCACTCCGTACTCGCAGACCACAGAATTGTAGTGCTGTAGAAAATGCCAGATCCATGTGAGCCGGCCCAGACAATTTCAGCAATAAGCAAACTGAGGCTCAGCGAATTGTCCAAAAGCACACAGCTCATTAGAGCTTGAACGTTTCCTTTCTTTTAGCTAGGTTTCAAAAAATTTGTTAAGCATACCGAAAATCTTTTATACTTCTATAAATATCTGAGGTTCACAGCTGATTCCACGCGCGGCGCGGTTCTCTGCCGGCCTCATGTGAACGTAACTGAGCTGTTCGGCACAGTCGCTGCACGGCAAAGTGGTCCAGTCTTAACAGTAGCCGAGAATGGTTCCCAAGACTGTATTTAGACTGTACAGTCAGGGCAATCCAGCCATGAGTCATCCGGACGTGTGCTTCGGAGTATCACACACCCACGAATCCTGGCAAAGAGGTCACCTGCTCCTCCACTGTGCCCCGCCAAAACTCTTTCCGAGTTGCTGATATTTTTACCCCAGTTATAGAAAGAAAATTACCTAAAATTCCTCATCCGGGCACACACCTAAACGTCCCCTCTGCGGTTACGAAATTAAAAGCAAACTGTGTAAATTCTGCGCATTTAGCAAAATGCAGATCTCCCCGTGAAGGGAGCAGTGGGCACTTAGGCCACCTAAAGTGGAGAACATCCCGTCACACCGAGAACCACCTCGAGAAGCCCGTTTCCACGGAAACACGCTGATTTTTACCGTCACTGCCGATGGGCTCAGTGTAATCTGAAAAGGGGCTCCGGGACGGATGGATTCACACTGCTGCGGCCGGTCATGTGAGGCAGACCGACAGCTAACGCCACTGGCTAGAAACGCTGTTCTAAGACACACGCTGCCTATTTTATTTTCAAACCACCTCTACATTTAAGGCGTCCCACTGGTTTTAAAAAAAAAGGCATAAATTCATCTGGCCATGATGTCATCTGCTACTTGAGCCACGATGTCCGGGGTGGAGGAAGAGGGGGCTGGGGGAGGCGGTGGGAACGGCTCTCTGGCCTGGAGTGCCCGCCCTGCCATCTCCACCCTCCCGGACACACCTCGGCCAGGTGCGCACGGCCAGGTGGGGCGGGGGGCGGAAGGCCTGGCCCTCACTGCCGAGCTGGATCGGGCCGTGCGGGGCGTGGGGTGTGGAGGGAAGCCCGGCAAGCGTGTCCCTGGGCAGATGCCTCCAAAACATACTCCCCGGCTAGAGTGGCAGGAAGATAAACACAGCACGTGTTTCCCTCCAAAGCCTGTGGTTGTTTTTGTGTCTCTGCAGAAGAGAACTCCGTGCATTTCAGGGACAGCGACGTCAGAGTGGACGGCATTCACTCAGCTCCCAGGACAGGCTGTGGGAAGTCGGGAGGAAGGGACCGGGGTAGGCAAATGGCTCTCAGGGCTGCCAGTGGACACTCCCCGAGGAAGCTGGGGTGACTAATATGGCAGGAATTTGTTCAACCACCCCCCTGAAAAACAACCCGACTCAAGATGCTGATAAGAATTCTTTTATGTTATTCCAATAAAAAATACATTCATACAGAAATATAACAATCTTGCAAAAAACAATTTCAAATAAAATCTTGTAAAACAAAATTTTACAAAAATCTTACAAAGATTCTTTAGATAACAGGGTGCTTCCCCAAAAAAAAGAAAGAAAGAAAGAAATTTCACTAATAGAAATTTTTTTTTTTAATTTCAAGCAAAAAGTTTCTGCTTGATTGAGGCTCAGTTATCACCTGAACAGAATGTACTTCTCTGTGTACTCGCGCATCGTGGAAATCGCAGGCTGGCCTCACCCAGGCAGAGAGCTCTGACGGTGTTTCGTAAGTGAGGCAAGCCAGTGCAAGTTTTTTTTTTTTTTTGTCTTTTGTTTACCTTCTTGCTTAATGGAATTGTTATGGCTAAGCACACGGCAGGGCCAAAAAAGGAGTTTTCCAAAACGCAGCAAATCAAGTGCTTGGATTTTGAATTGCCAAAAGAAAAGTGCATTTTCCCCCTAAGCAAAATGAAATGAGTTTTTTAGGTAAATGTATTCATCAGCCCAGATTTCAAAAAAAAAAAGAAAAACAAAAAACAAAAAACCAGTTATGTGAGCTTTCATCCCTGCTCATTTCCAGGAAGATCAAACAAAATACCAACCCGGCAGACTCACATGTGTATATATATATGCATATATATATATAAAGAAAGATCCGCACCCACACGGCAGCAGCTGCGAAGTATCAGCTGTCCGTGCTGTGGTATGCCAATTTGGGGAAATTACTCCTTGGAAAAACTGGAAGAATCTACACGCTGGAAAAAATAGCTTCATCTGCATAAAAAGTGTTCTAAAAAAGACTCCCTGTGATTAGCTTACTCTTAGGTTAGATCTTCTAATAAGGCTGAAATTCAAAATCAAAACCTTAGTGTGTCCGAGTCCAGCTGGGCTTCCAGTATTCTGTTCAGGCCACTTCCGAGTGGCCACAGGTACCGCTACTCCAGACTCGCCAAAAATGCGGAGCAAAGTCGGCAGCGTGGAGTAGCTTGAACGCCAAGAACGTCTTTAGCAAATCATTAAATTAAAGATAAAGCCTCTATAAAAGTTAGATTATAGTTTTCATCTTTACCTCCTTTATGGCCATTTTGAAATATTTCTTCACAGGCTGTGGAATTTTCTAGCTAAACATTCTAGTTTCTCCTTAAAAAAAATATTTATATATTATCTATATATATATATTATATATATACACACATACACATACTATACACACAAATATACATACACAAGAATTCCGCCCACTTTTTAAAAAAAAGTAGTATACTTTCTGTATTACCCACAGATAACTAGATAGATATGTGAAATTTGTGCCTTTTAAGCAAATACATTAACAATGGGTTTTTTTTATACTTCTGTATCTTTAATATGTGTGAAACTATTACATATCAAATACAGCCGGTGTGTGATCTATACAATTGTTGTGCAAGGTCTACATGGAAGTCTCAAGGTGGCAGAATTGGTCAGATTTTTCAGTTACCATGTGTTTTCCATGTTAACACTGACAGTCAAGTTGTCTAAAATATTGAACAAATACTGGCATGTTAAGGGAGTTTTCATTATTTGTCTTTGTGGAGGAGGACCTTAAAGAGATTTTTTTTTACTGTATTATACATTGATACAGTACAATGCCAGGTGAAAAAAGAGCCTTAATAAAGCATGCATCACCCACACCCCTGTATGAGACCCCGCGTCAGGGGCCACTCGCGTAAGGCACCATTATGAAGATGAACAGTGCATTAACAGCTAGAAAACCAGAAATTAGTCCTCAAGGCATAAATAAGAGAAACATAGCTGCATGAGAAAACTGTTTCTAAGCATCAGTGGTTTTATCCACCCAACTGAGAAAAATTTTAGGTTCTCAGTTCAATGTAACATCAGACCGGCAATTCCCTGCCCCGGGTTTTTGACACTCAACATGTGTCTTGTTTCTTCAAAGGGCATCACAAAATTCTCCAAAAATTCAAATTCAGAATCGTTTAAAAAATCACCCTATGTTGCATGATGCCTTTCCGGAAGGGGAGTGTTTACAAAATCCAAGGGGCAAACAGTTGTGTGCTGCCAGGCCTGGGTGGCTAGGGGGCGCTGCGTCGGACGAACGGGATGGTAGCCGCCCATCACCCGGAATCAGAGCCGCAGTCCTGACTCAAAAATGGAAAAGCACAGAGTTCCCCAGACCATGCAAGACTCTTTGTATTGTAAGGAAAAGTTATCATTGTGTTATATTTGCAAATACACAGCTTATACAATGGTTACAAATGAGCTCTGTTGTAGCAAGTAAAACAAGCTACTGGACACATTGCACGTTTCATAGCTGCACCAGACAACCGAAGGCTCCTCTCACACGGAAAGGGGGCGGGCGCCCGCCCCCCACGCCAGACACTCGCCACGCCGGGGTCCTGAGTTCCCACTCCCCCACCCTGCAAGTTTTTCCTCCTTTTTTTGTTTTTTTTTAAATTTTTTTGTTTGTTTGTGTTTTTTCTAAGGTGCAGACACCCCCCCAGGAAACGACTGGTGGTCACCTCATCTCACGGTATACTCCGCACACACAGAACATTCAAGCTGCTTTTTTCTCCGTCCCTTGCAGTCTTGCCACCACAAGGGGAAAGGTCTGCCGCATCACACAGTCAGTAACAGATCCTCGACACTCAGCCAGCCCACCACGGACACCCGCAGGGCGCACGCTCACGGCAAAGGCTTCGCAGCCGCTCGGAAGGTCAGGGTCACCCACACACCACGCACCACGGGTGCCACGCCGCGTCTCGCAGGACGTGTTCAGCCCTCAAAAGACCTTCCGAGTAGAGGCCCTGGAGGCGACCGGGCAGGGTGCAAAGTGGCATGCTTTGGCTGGAACACGCATCCCGCCTTCCAGGCCGTCTGGCAGCCTGGAAGCCTTTTAGCCCACAGGATTCGCCTCTCTGTTCCCTCAGAGGTGCCTCTTCATGTGCAGGGCCAGGTGGTCGGACCTGGAGAAACACCTGCAGGGGCAGATCAGAAGCAGAAGTTAGGTCTCCACCGCATGCCCGTGTTCCAGGCCAGCTCCCTCTTCCCAGCGCTGCCAACCTCGCTCCTCCCAGTCCTGGTCAACACTTTCGGGGACAGGAAATCCCGACTTATCGGGATGGACATGACGATGTCTCCCATCTGCAGCCCCTGAGTTCTTTGGAGAACCTGAACTGACCTCGTTTCTAATGCTTCAAATATGTGAACGGTTCAAAGGCCAACCTTCAAAAAGCCTCAATAAAATCACTCTATTCTCATGTACACCTGGTACGGTTGTTCCTAAACACGGACAGTTAACCTATCTGAGACTTTCTAGAAAGGAACGTCAGCACACGGCAGGAAACCACCGGCCCTCTTCACACCTGCCTGCCCTGCCTGCTCGGCCATCCCCACGGCCTTGCACCTGCCGCCGTGCGGCCCTTGCGCACGTACCTGTCACAGTGGGAGCACTTAAAAGGCTTGGCACCGGTGTGCTTTCGGAAGTGTCTGGTTAACTCATCACTTCTTGCAAAACGCCACTCACACCCTTCCCATGAGCATCTGTAAGGCTTTTCTCCTGGGAAGAGAGCACATGACACGCGGGCCGTGACTTCACTGAGGCACGGGGAGAGCGGGAGATCCGACAACACGCGCGGTGGCGGTCTGCAAGGGCAGGGTCCCAGCGGCCTCCAGAATGCATGATGCGCTTCAATTAAGGACAGTGTCTGCCAAGCTCAAGGGGACAAGCACGAGCTCTCTGACCCAGCCTCAGGCCTCTAACTGTCATCCGAGGGACCTGGGTTTGGCAAAGCCCACGTCACCGTAATCAAAGTTAGGGCACAATGATGACAATTACTCAGACGGGTAAAATACTTTCGAGATGAGGCGTCAGCCCGCCGAACCCACAGCCCTGTCCAGGGCAGAGGTTTATTGCCTTCTCCATGGAAACTATTTCTCTCCACACTGTTCTGTTCCTTACTCACTTCCCTGTGGAATGAGCCTTCGCAGTTTCCTCTGGGACCTTCTACATTTTTGCAAAACTGAAGTCCTAAGTTTCTGGGAAACCCCATTTCAGTGCCCTCTAATCACTCTCTAAATGGCAATCGAATTACCAAACTGCTCTCCTTCTTTGGTCAAATGATAAATCTGTGTGCAATAAACGTGCTACCTGAGACAGCGAAGTTGCCAAGCCAACCCTGAGTGTGTGTTGGGACAGGCAGGGGCCTGGTTTTCAGGCCACCTGGTCCCCAGTCCCAGCCCTGTCACCAAGCCCACTACGGACCCTGGTTTGACCCCTTAGTAATTTGCTCTCGGATGGGTAAGAGAACTCTGCACCACCTCGGTCTCTATCATCCTTTCCAGCTCTGCATTTTCCGTGATTCTCCCCCAGTTATCCCAGAGACGTTCATCTAAGTTAGCACATTTCACTAAGAAGCCATTGTTTTAAGTGTTATCAGAAAACAAAGGCTGTAGAACACACGGAGAAACTCCCAGTAAACACCCCAGACCGACCCTGCTGCTCACAGAGCAGTGGGGTCCCGCCCAGGTCGCACACCTTCCTCAGCACTCCGGCACGTGCCCAGTGACCCTCTGGCAACCCAACGTGACCTGGTGCACAGATGCCCGGTGGACACGGTGGGCCTGGGCAGAGGACTGGGTGTCCATGGGAAATGTGATCGGGCCTTACTGGTTTAATCTGAACATATTACCCATTCATGCAGCTCACATGTCCAGTCTTCAGGGTTCTACTCTGAACTCCAAAAAGCCCCGATTCCCAGGTGAAAATGGTCTGAGGAAGGGAGGCTTTGTCGGCTCTGATCGCATCCTGCGGAGCCGGCAGCTCCTTCCCAGGGCTGGTGCAGGGCAGGGGCTCCGCCAGCGGGGGCCTCCCGGGACCCCGGGGGACTGACCTGTATGCGTGCGCTGATGCGCTTTCAAGTGGGAGCTTTTGGTGTAAACTTTCCGGCAGCCGTTGAAGTGGCACCTGTGCACCCTCCGCCTGCCGTCCGGGGAGGCATCGCCGCTCCCCTTGTCGCCCGGCTTCCCCGAAGTCCCGCTGCGCACCTTCCCCGGCGAGGGCAGCTCCCCGGGCGCGCACCCCCACAGTTGAGAAGGCTCTCTGCTCAGTTCTGGAGAAGACGGAGGCGTGGAGGTAACAGAGGAGCTCAGATTGCCCGAATTGACTAAAACCTCGCCGACGGGGTCAGAGGCAAACTTGGCAGGGGGCGAAAGCTCCTCGGAGCTGTCAGAGGATTCGCTGCTGACATCTGAGTTCAGGCTGTTGGTCTCCAGGTTGTAACTGAAGCTCGGGCTGATCAGAGCATCCTCTGGAGGACTAGAGGAAATCTTCAGTTCAGAGTCCTCCTTTTTCTCTCGAGCCAGAATGATTTTGGTCCACAGATCTTCCTGGCTGTCAAATTTGATTTCTGAGGCTGAAACATAGCAGGGCTCGCTCTGGAGGTAGCGTTCCAACTCCAGGCAGGTCTGCGCAAAAGGAACCAGAAGGAGGCACGTGACTGTTAGGACTACCGAAAATAGAAGGAAAAGCACATTTCTCTAAAACCATGCAGGGATGAAGGACAGAGAAATTGTTGAGGTGTCACTACAAGGGGCAAAACCTTCTGCCATTAAGAATCTGTGTCCTCATGGAAGTTAGAGGAAATCTGTTTCTAGGAATGAGTAAGAATTCAGAAGAAAAACCAGAGGGTGAAACCTCTCGTGGCTTCCCCGGTGTTGCACCAATGGCCACAATGAGTGATGATCACTCAGCCAGTTTTTTTGTTGTTGTTATAGTTACCAGTGTTGATGTTTCTAAGGGGTTTCCCGTAACCACAGAAGAGAAGCAGCCTCACAAACATACCCCCCCAACAGGTTGAACGAGATTATCTGACATTCTCAAGAACCATGTGCAGTAAGGAAGGCCCCACCGTCCACATCCCACAGACATCCACGCAACAGGACAGAAGGATTCACGGCACACGGGTGTTCTGACGGACCCTTTGGGTTCACGGCTGACAACACAGGGCCACACTCAAGGGAGCAGGCAGCAGCTAGCTGTCCGCATTCAGGACGTCGGTGGAACTGCAGAGAAACCACCCATTTCCTGTGTTGCTGAGACCCAGCGTGTTTTCAAAGAATGCCATTCCCAAGTGCAGGGCCGTGCATGCCACAGAACTTTAATTACTTCTACAGTGGTCAGAGAAAAACAAGGAGCGTCAACAACAGAGTGGAGAAATAATTCCAGAAGGGCCATCTGCTCTGGTGAGCGAGGCAAGGGGAAATTACTCCACGGCCCTGCTGGGATTCCCACAAGGAACGAGAACTTTATCTACTGGCCAAGAGCACAACTGGATGAGTCATCACTCCTATTTCTTTCACGCAATGCCAAAGGAGACTTCCTTTTGAAATTCTGACCAGCAGCCAAGGAAGGACCTGGTTCGAACAGACATGCAGTGTGGCGTGGACAGGGCACCCCCCGCAGCCCCGCAACCAACCTTTCAAGAAGCTACAACTGCCGAGATCAGCATCCCCTCTCCCCACCATCTCAAACTTCCTAGCCACTGGAAAAGAAAAATGGTAGGAAACGTTTTAGGATTAAATTATGTCTGCCCCGATTTTCACTAGGATCAGCTGCCTGCATGTCCATATAAGGCTGTCTATACTACCGGTGATTCTACAGATTACATGTCTACACCAAACTGCTCTTTGGAGCAAACCATTTTCAGGGCACATACCGTCCTGGGCACAGCCGGGCGGAGGGCTGCTGCTTCCCCAGCAGTGTGCCTTCTACCCTTCTACCGAAACGCATGCAAGCCCTCCCCCCCCAGACTCCCGGCACAGCACGCAGAGGGGGAGCAATCACTGTTTTCTCTCTCCCCCTAAAATTAGAGAGCTGAGTTGCAATGCACACCGAAGCGTTCAGAAGAGAAGCGGCCATGTATTTCACTGATGTTCCAGAGGAACAGCAAAGCACATTTATTGAGATCTTGTTAAACTTTGATAATCTGGCTAATTTAAGATCTCCATTATGCTAATGGGCACCAGGGACCAGAAGGAAGCTCTCAGAGTTTAAAAGCTTCGCAAGGCGACCAGGAGCCAAGCCTGGCCGGTTGTCCAAATCCCAAATGCCCGAAGGAAACTACTTAGATCAATTTCAATCACGTCCCAGGGAGCAGCTTCTTTGAGGGGAAAAAACAGGGGGAGGGGGAGGAAGGCAGGAGAGGACTGTGTACAGTTAAGCGGGCGTGTGAAGGCTGCGACACTTTGCATTTCATCCCCCTCAAGAGCTTTCTAGGCTTAGAGACCCACAGAATGTATTTGATCTGGTAATTCACTTTGTGACAAAAAGAAAACATCACAGCAGGGTAGAGAGACAACATCAAACCCTCCTTCCGTCTTTTTTAAAGACAATGGGACAAGTGTCAAGTCTCTCTCTCCTCGGGCAATCCTACGAATAAGAATGAGAAAAATTTAAGTTGCTTAAATGTCCTATGCCAAATATTCCAGTCCCACTAAAAAATGCCGGAAGCCGAGGTCCTTCTTCCCGAACTGAGACTTGAAGCAATTAGGACGGGCTCATTGTCATATGACTGACAAGTCACTGGTGTGCAAACAGTTTTGTTTTGTTTTCTTTCCCTGGCCAACCAGAAAAACAGATAAGGAAGGGAAAAAAACAGGGCAGGTCTAGGAGAAATGGAAAGCATTGCAAACAGGGAAAAGACGTGGGCAATAGCAACATCGTAGATTTTTAAAAACTGTGTGTTTAAGCACCAAGAACCAAAACAAAAACGGAATCTCTTTAAAAAAAACAAAAGTGCCTGGCAGTGGCAGTAAGTGCGTCCCTGCGACAGGACCGGGCTGTGCAGTGTGGACCGGGCCGTGCAGTGTGGACCCGGCCGCGCAGTGTGGACCGGGCCGTGCAGTGTGGACCCGGCCGCACAGTGTGGACCCGGGACGGCCGCGCAGTGTGGACCCGGCCCGCAGCGTGGACCGGCCGCGTACCTGTTGCCAGTACTCCTCCAGCGACGGCAGCGCCGAGAAGTAGCCGGTCTCGTGCACGATCTGGAGCTCCTGGAAGATGCTGCACATCGGGAGCACGTCCATGGCGGGCGCCCGAGCGCCGAGCCTCCCGCACGCCGGCCGCCGTCCCGCCGCCCCGCGCCCCGCGCCCCGCGCCCGCCCCGCAGCGCAGCGCCCGGCTCGGCCAACGGCGCGGAGACTGCGAGCGCCGGCGCCGCAAAACTTCCCTATTCAAAGCTCCGCCGCCGGCGCCCCCGCCCCGCCCGCGCGCCCGCCCCCGCCACGTGACCCGCCGCGCGCCCGCCCCCCGCGCGGCCCAATCGCGCCGCGCCCGGCCCGGGGGCCGCGCGCCGATGACGTCAGCTGCCGCCAATCGCGGGCGGCGACACAGCGCGGCCCCGCCTGGCGTGACCGTGCCTCTCCATCACGGGCCTCGCCATTGGCTCGATTCGAACTCTGCTCGCGTCGATTGGAGGGCGGCCTCGCAGGCTATTTTTAGCAGGGTATATAAGGCGCGGGCGGCGGCGCGCCGGAGGAGTCGGTGCTGGGAGGTGCGCGGCCGAGCGCTGCGTCCGCCCGCGGCCGGGGCCAGGGGAGCCGGGCCGGGGAGCCGGCGCCGGGAGAGCCGAGTCGGCCTGTCCGCGTCGCCGCGGCTGGGCAGCGGTTCCAGCGTTGTCCCGCCGGGCGGCCTCTGGGTCCCCGTCCCCGGGCCGCCCCGTCCTCTTTGTCGCCCTCTGCCCCGGAGTCTCCTCTGTCCTCCTGCACCGCCAAGGCCACCCCGTCCTCCTCCAGCCCCGGGTCCCCCACTGTCCCCTGCTCCCCCAGGGCCGCCCCGGCCCCCCACCCCTGCATTACTGGGGCGCCCTTCTGTCCCCTTTCACCCCCCTCTGTCCGCAGGGCCACCGAAGGGGGCGGGGGAGCACGCGGACTCCAGGTCTAATTGGGAGGAATGTGTTTATCTTGCAGAGGGGCAGTCTCAAAGAACCCTCTCCAAGGTTAACAACTAGGTTTTCCCATGAATGTGTAAACAATTTAAATGAGGTGACATTCAGTGTGGGTTTTTTTCATATAAATTATCTTCTAAAATACACCATAATACTCATTTTCAAGTAAAATGCCAAGAACACAAAGAACGAGCATTTTTACATTCAAGATGGAAAACTGAATTGTAGCTACTATTATAGTTTTTATTTCAAAATACAGTTTAATGGACATGGTTTTCTAAAAAGTTTTAAAAGGATGGACTATGTAAAACAAATTTCAGAGGGTTTTGTGTGTTCAGGTTTAGAAGACTAGAGCTGACTAGGGTAGCTGGTCGTCTTTCTATTTTGTGTGGACTGTGAGGATGGTCCAAAATGAATTGATAGAAGTCACTGTTGGCCTATATTTATCATATTTACCCCGTGACCCATGGGGACATGCACCTTGAGTCTCAATGGAATGGCTTTGCTTTGAACCATACACAGGGTCAGCGCTACGCCCAGTGACTAGCCAATAGTGTTGGGGAAATAGTTGAACTGGGGATAGATATGGTTTTCTCAGTAATTAGCTGCAAGCTGTGACCTTTGCCCGACAATTACTAAAGGAAGCAGGAGTTTGCAGCAGGTCCCCAGCTGAAGACCAGGCACGCAGAACACACCTGGAGCGTTAGGCGAAGGGAGAGCAAGTTGCCTGGTCAAGGAAGCCAGGATGGCTCTGGTAACGGCGCTCTGTGCATGTCATGTGGGTGCCACCATGCGGGTGTCCCAGCTGACCTTCGGGACAATTAATTATTAATTGTTTTAATATTTTTTAAGTCTATGTTCCTATAGAATGTAAATTCATCCTCACCTCTCACATGAGCTGCATGATAGAAGACTGTATGGCTTATTTTTACAAAAGTGAATCTAATCTGACATCATGCAGATACACCACCACCAAAAATGTGATTTTCAGAAAAAAGATTTAAAAGCAGGATGAGTATAGAAACTGAATTTCAAATAGAATAAATTCTATGACTTCCTGCTGCACCCATGAGCCATTCAACACATACTGTTCACACCCTATGACTGGCCAGGTGTTGGCACACGGAGAGCCACAGGACGGGCAAAAGTCCCTGGGTGTGGAGGGGCAGGAGGCTGTAGACGTCTTTAAACAAAGTCGTTTCTGCTGCTCACTGTGAAACCGTTTGGTGGGAAGATACCATTGTGTCTGTATGTGAACGAGTATGTGTGGCATCGGACGATACCAGTTGCACCTGGTTTTTAAAAAGAGCAGCAGAGTCACCCAGAGGAGGGAACTACGGCCTGGTATAAAAAGGTGGACTTCAAACTCTGGTTATCTCTGCTGTGTGTGTGGCCCTGGTCACGTTATTTAAACAGGAGATTAAACTGTCTGTTAGAATTAGTCTGGTATGATTAGAAGACATAACGTACTAAAACCCCGGGCGAGTGGTAAATAGTAGTCATTCAATAAACGAAGACAGTTGCGCTTATTTAACGTTTATCCATTTCTAAGTTTGCTCTTGATACTTGTTTTATAATCCCCCACCCCCTTTTATTTTAAACAGTAAATGAACGCAGATGTAAAATAAAATCAGCTTCGCAGGCCACAAAGACAAACAGAGGCAAAGTTGCTGCTGGTGTCTCTGCCACCATCGTCAGAGGGTCAGGACCCCTCGTGTGTGACTGCCCGGCTCCTTGCTACCCTCCTGGGGGGTCAGTCCTCAGCCTCCCTTGCACCCCCACCCCACCGCCACCTTCCTTCCTTCGGTCTTCATATTTCTGGGCTACACTCGTTTATCTCAGACCAGGAAACTCTCTTTGCTGGTTTTAGGAAACAAAAAAAAATCTGTTGTCTAAAATAAAGTTTGCAATTGAAACCTAACTTTTCATGTAAAGATTATTTGGGTGACATATTGTTTTTAGGTACTTTTGATCTTTCTATTCTAGATAATCAAGAGGAACTCAAGAGAAGTCTCGTAAATCTGTTCTGAGGATAAGTCCAACAATGCTCCCCAACTATATTGACAGAGAATGCTGCAACTTTTGGACAAGAAGCCAGGTTTGTTGTTTTGTTTTGTTTTTGGTGTTATTATCAATATATTGTCTATTCTAGAGCAAACTAATATTTCATTTCATCTCTTCCTTTTGGTGGTTGTATAAAATATAATTGTTAAGAAAGCACTTTTGAGTATTTTCATGACAGGCGCTATGTAGGTGTAAAATGTTCATGTTTATTTAACGTCTCATTTGCAGATCGTTCTATTTAAATAGTGTACATTGTCTTTTCTCTCTGTAGCTTTTTTGAGGTGGTATATGGTTTTTTTAATTGAAAGAAATGGGTTATTACATGACACATAAGTTATAGATTCACTCTTTAAAATAACTGTTAGTGCTGAGAACAGCTAATGAAGGAAAGTGCCTGACTGATAGTTTTCAATAGAGTCGAACTTTACTTACTAACAAATAGAACCTGCTAAGTACAGTGATGGTGATGTCTGGGGCATTTGTGGGGGGGAATTTCTATCTATCTGAGACCTTTGTTTAGCAACCCTCTTTGCAAATTGTGGTTGTAAGGTGAGACGGCTGTGCCTCTCCCCAAAATAGTGGCTCTTCAAGAAGGTCTGAGTGGATCCCAGGTCTGTCGCTAAGATGTCCATTCTCTGCAAGTCACTATGTATATTTCACGTTTCCAACAAAAATCTCAGCTGCCATTTTTTTGGTAGAAATTGTCACTCTGCTTCTAAAATGTACAGGAGATGCTAAAGAGAGCATATAGCTAAAACCATCTTGAAAGCCAGAGGCTTTGTAATATGGGTTTTAAGACTTAAAGCAAAACCAATCATGGCTGTGTGGCATCGGTGTAAACATACACAAATAAATCACTGTGGCAGAGTAAGGAGCTCAGAAACGCGTTCACTTGTACAGATTTTTGATTTTCAGAACGATGCAAAGCAACGCCAGTGTGGTTTACTGAGCTCTTGGATCTGTGGTTTGTCATCTTTCATTAAATCTTGGGAACTCCCTAGTCACCATCTCCTCCAATACTTCTCCTGTCCCATCCTCCTCCTCTTCTCCTTCCAGGACTCCAGTGACACATGCATTAGGCAGTTTGATGTCCCACAGATCTCAGATGCTCCGTTTCATCTTTTCATTCTTTTCCCTGTGCATGTTTCATTTTGGTAATTTCTGTTGACTATCTTCAGACTTACCAGTTCTCCCCTGGGGGAGTCCTATCTGCTGGTGGGAGTCGTTGAAGGGATTCCATGGAGGGGACAGTGCTTTTTATTTCTTGCATTTCCATTTTATTCTTTCTCGTAATTTCTTTCTGTTGCACTTCTCTGTCTTTTCCTTGTCCATTT
The DNA here is from genome assembly GCA_963575035.1 of Avahi laniger. Taxonomy (NCBI): domain Eukaryota; kingdom Metazoa; phylum Chordata; class Mammalia; order Primates; family Indriidae; genus Avahi; species Avahi laniger. Next base: position 34,666 of record CAUYSK010056001.1, read on the forward strand.
TCCCGCTAGATCTTTTTTTTATCTATTGATCATCGTTATTTTAAAGCACTGTTTGATGGTCTCAATACCTTGATTATCTTCAGTTCTGCCTCACTTTTTGGATCTCTCAATTTTTGTTTAAATATGACATCATTTGAATACAATAGTAGAGAATTGTGTAAGTAGAATTTCCTCCTGAAAATGGACACGGCCCTTCTTCTTGCTAGCTGCCATTGTAGGGTAGAGACTGACACTTTCTTTCTGGAAATTGCCATGTGAGCAAATATCTTAGGCTTTGAGGGCCACAGGGTCTCTGGCGCAACTTCTCCACTCTGCCACGGCAGCCGTAGAGCAGCCTTAGACAGGAAGTAGATGAATGGCTGTGGTTGTGTGTCAATAAAACCTTATTTACAAAAGCAAGTCACAAGCTGAATGTGTCCAGCCAGCTGTGATTTGCCAATCCCTGGTCTAGGGGTAGAGTGGACCTAGTCAATCGCTGAGCTGAGTTTGGACTTTGTCGTTGCTATAGTTGTTTTCAATGCGTGGCAGACTTTAGCGCCTGCAGCAGCAGGCTGCTGTTATTTGTGTTTACTGTGGAGCCCTGGGTGCCTGGGATTTTCCCTTCAGTATCCCTGTTAATGCACACACATTGGCAATCCCTGCACACCTGTTGTGGCTGGAGGCATGTTTTCGGCTCTGCTGTCCAGTCGGTCTGGTACCTTTGGGCTTTAGAGCTTGAGCTGTCCCAGTATCCCTGCCTCCTCCGCTCCCTCTGCAAGACACACTCCCGTATCTGTCGGGGAGGGGGCAGTAGGAGAGGGGTTCCCTGCGCCTCCCCTGGCAGGAAAAGAATCCAGCCTCCTGGCAGACAGGATGCCCTGGGAGGCTTTCTTTTCCTTAGAGAGAAGGGTCTGGGGACAGCCTCACCCCCAGCCCGGCTGCATGGAGTCGGCTTGCGAGTGATAAAGGCTCCCACCAAGTCCACACCGCCTGCCTGCGCACGTTCACCGGCACAGCGTATTGCAGTATTAGCTGTTTTCTCTTGTGGCGGCTGCTCCTCCTCTGCCAGAGGAGATACCATCTGTGGGACCGTTCCCGCTCAGGGCGTCTCGGCCTCTTCACGCCTCAGCTGGCCCAGGTCCTGCAGCCCTCCCACGTAAGCAGGCTAAGGGACATCGGGATTTTGTGAATTAGCTGACGTTTTCTTGTCATCAGGGTGGGAACACATTCTCTTTGGGCTTTTTTCATACACTGGAAGTGGAGCTGCAGAGAGATCCCATAGCAAAAAGAAAGACTTCAGCGAATGACACTGGAACTCCTGGGTACAGGGAAAAAAGAAAACAAAAAGCTCAATCGTGCCTCACACCATACACAAAAGCAATTAGAGACATTATAGAGCAAGTGAAAACGCTGGACCATAAAGCTCTCAGATGAGAACAAAAAGAGAAGATAATGGCTCAGCCACAGACAGAGGTTTCATGAACAGGAAACGGAAAGCAATGCCATGAACACAAATCCAATTGATTAATTAGACACCATCAACATTTAAAACTACACCAAAAGGAAACACTAAGAAAACGAATACAGGAGTCACAGACTGGGAGGAAATATTCTCAAAACATACGTCTAGTATTGAACAAGCCTCCAGGACATACACATGATGTATGCAAGTCAATAATAAAATATTTTTTAAAAATTAAAAATAAGCAAAGTATTGGAACAGACACTTCACAAAAAAGATAAGCAAATGACTAATAGGCACTTAAAAATGCGTTCAGCATTAGCTGTCGTCAAGGCGACGGGAAATAAAATCCAGTGGAATGGCTAAAATTAAGAAGTTCGACAGTACCAAGAGTTGGTGAGGACGTGCTCTGAGCAATTAGAACTTTGCTACAACCTCTTTGGAAAAAGACTGGCTGTTAAATCAAACACACCCCTACCCTCTAACTCAGCTCTTCCATCTTCCAGGCGTTGAACCAGAAGAACTGAAAGAATCTGTCCACAGACAGATTTGTACAAGGTCGTTCATAGCGGTGTATCCGTAATAGTCAAAACCTGGAACCTGCCCGGAAGTCCATCCCCGGAAACTGTGGTGTCATTGTACGATGCAACCTGCTCATCCGCAGCAGGAACTTGCAGCGACATGAGAGCATCTCAGACACACCTGACTGAGCAGGGCAGGGTCTTACGCATGGGAGTGCCGACTTCGAGGTTCAAACTAGACCAAGTTTTAGAACACGAGCAACTGATGTTTAACGAAAAGCACCAGCCTGTCAATGTCACTGGTGGGCAGGGGATTGACCCAGAAGGGGCACGAGGTGGCTCTCTTGAAGTGTCAGGAGTGTTCAACGTCTGGGTGGAGGTTTGGGTTATGCAGGAGAATGCATTTGGCCAAACTGATCGCCTGGTACACTTAACGCTTGTGCATTTAACTTTCTGCAGATTTTACCCTCCTTCTTCCAGAAAGAGAGAACCGTAAACAAATATCAGCTCCAGCTGATGATGTGCAAACTGCGGCATCCGGAGGGGAAGCGTATGGCGGTAGGCAACGAGCTTCGACACTCCGAGGGATTGAGAGAGAGAAAGTGGGGAGCGGGAGGGGTGAACGGGTGGTGGAGAGAGGGCCGGATAGGTGGATAAATATGCCACAAATAAGCCAATACAGTAAAACGAGAACTGTCGAATCTGGGTGGTGGGTACGTGGGTGTTCACGCATCCTTTAAACTTCTCTGTGTGTTTGAAAACCTAAGTAGAAAGTTGGGGGGAATATGCTAGAACAGGAAGCAGAGGCCATGCTGCAGTGCACTTTGGCTAGTCACATCTGGCTTCAGGTTCTGACACCTGATGGCTGTGTGACTCGGGCACGCCGCCGTTTCCTGTCCTGCAAGGTGGGTCAGGAATAATGTCTTACTGCCTGTGCCTGCTCCCCGGGCGCTCTGGAAGCCCCGCTTCGGCATTAATCTAGTTATTTCTCCTAACAGCACCGCCAAGGCCATGTCTGTTGATCGCCCTGCTTCACGGGTCAGAACTGAAGCTGGCGGCTGGGGCAGCTGTCACAGGTCGCTCAACTCAAAAGCATCGGAGCCCGAATTTGGTCTGGGACTTTCTTGGAGCCTCAGCCTTGGTCTCACCTAGCATGTCACAGGGCCTCGTGATTCAGACTGGACCACTTTGTTGAAACCCGGGTTGATGCTGACAAGAAGATTTAAAGCCAGGTGTTTTGGAGTTTACTTTAAAATCCAAATCTTTATAATTAATTATAGCTCCACTTTGTAGATTTGAAGCAGCTAATGAGTCAAAATATAAAATTAATATTTGCATAAGAGCCTATTCGTCTCCCGTGGCCGCTATAACGAATACTACAAATTTAATGTCTTACAACAACTGTAATTTATTCTCTCGGAGTCTGGAGGGCAGAAATCCAAGCCGAGGCGTGGGCAGGACCACTCTCCCTCTGGAGGCTCCGGGGAGGAACCCGTCCTGTGCCTGCCATCTGCGTCCGACTCCCCCCTTCTCCTCTAAGAACACTTGTCATTGGATGTAGGGCCACCTGCGTAATGCAAGACAGACTCATCTCAAGATCCTTAATTTAATTCCATCTGCAAAGACCCATTTTCCATATCAGGGGACATTCATAGGCTACAGGGATTTTGCGTGGTATCTTTGGGGGGAGTGCATTTTTGGCCTGCCACACTCAGTAAAAAGTATTAAATAGTGCTTAGTGGTGGAGTAACGGGACTGAACATTGCAAGGTCTTGTAGGCAAGAGATACGAAAGCTAAGAATAAGAACAACTATTATGAAAGCAGGCACAGTGGATGCAGAATTGGACACAGTGTCATGTCCTGGTCACTGTGCTCGGTGCGTGGATTTCCTGAGTCCGCATGGCCACCTCCTTTTTTAAGTAATGAGGAAACTGAGGCATAGGATGCATATATCTTGCTCAAAGTCACCCAGCTAGTAATAAAGAAAGGTGACACCTAGCAGGTGTTCAGCAGCCAAGCCTCTGAGATAAATGCCATGATCGTCTGTAGGTGATGGTCTGTGGACGATCTTAACTTAGGTCTGGACACCTAGGTGGGGAGAGGGGTAGTGACTTGGCTGAGGTCACTTGACTGAGCGTGGCAGAACCCGGAGGCACGTCGGGAGTGAGGGGCTCTCGGGGCCGCTCTGCAGCCACAGATGGGAACCGGCTGGGATCTGCCCAGGCACAGCCTCCGCTGTGTGACAGTGACGGGAGTGCCCAGGAAAGGTTGCAGACTCGTTTCTGAGGACGATGGTGAGGCCTCGAGGCTGCAGAGGGCCTCCCTTGCTTCGCTGCACCTGTGGCCTGGCTGCCCTGAGCAGAGGAAGTGCTGCTTGGCTCATGAAAACACCTGTCACTCTGCTGCGTGCGCTGCCTTGGCCAGGGGTGTACCCACCTTTGCATTACCTGCGACCCCTGTGCACCTGTTCCCTGTGCTTCCCCAGATCCCCCAGTGCCGGCCACCTTGTTCTCCCTCACTCGTGCTGTCGCTGTGGACCCTATAGATTCTGCCCTGGCCTGCCTGTCCATTGAGGATCCTGCAGTCCTGGTGGCCCACCGTGCGTTTTCTCCGCCCCACCGTCCTTGAGCTTCTTGGGGAAGGGACTGACTTCCATCTCCACGTCCTGTTGCCACTGGGACAGAGTCGGAAATGTAACTCATTTAACTTCCTGCAAAATGATGCTCGGAAGATAAACTTGCTGAGCTTTTGCCTGTCCGGACGTGCATTGTTGTCTTGTTACAGACGTTTGTGAATATTTATCTTCCCGCTGAGACTGGCAGTCTCTAGGAAGTAGTAACTGGTTCTTAGCCGTCCTTCCCCTCTGCACATGTCAACAAGCACTCGTCTTCAGAGACGCTTCTAAAGGCACTGATGTTACCCGCTGCTCCATAAAGCAGCCTCGGAAATTAAGATTCAGAACTAGAGTTTATAAGAAGACAAGAAGAAAAGGGCAGCTTGCCAAAGATTAATGATTGATGCATTTGGTGTAAATCCAAAGCCTGTCACTGAGTATTAAATTGTTAGAGAAAAAAAAAATAGAGAAAAGGAAAAAAATTACAGCCAAGTAAAAGATTTGAAGATTGGCCATTGCAAGAAAGATTAAAGTTTGCCCTTGTAAATTAAATAAGTTATGGTTATGTTTGCTCATGGATACTTTTAATCTTACTTTGAAAAACTATGTTCTAAGTAAAAATGAACGACCAATAATGTGTTCTAACAACTTAGCAATCACTAAAAATTGTCCAAGGAAGTTTTCCAAGGAGGGGAAATTGGATAGATGGTCTTCGGGTGTTGAACACTTGCAAATATATAACATGCTATTGAAATAAGCAAATGAACTCCACTCACATTTACATGCTGTCTATAACTTCTTTTAGCATGACTGACCTTAATTATGAGTTTATGTCTTTGTTTCCCCCATAGCCTCAATACAAGAGAGTTCTTATTCTTACTTCATAAACAATGTTTGGCATAATGGCTAGATTCTATCAGCTACTCAGTAAGTACTTACTGAGTGAATGAATCCCCGAGTGGACCATGTGCACGAATACAAGGTTTATCTATGGGGTAGAGAGAACGTCAAAATATCACCTAATTTTAGTCAATTGGGATAAAGTTGGTTTTTTAATACAGTAATGATTTTGCTTAACTTTTCCCCCTTTTTCCTTCATATAGAAATTTAAATAAAGGATGACTCTTTCTAACCTTAATAAATCACACCTTATTTAATTATATATCCTAAACTGCTGTACTTAGTATGTGAATTGCAGCTCCTGACTAAATGTGTATCCATGGGATAAATTACTTGCCAGCTTCGGGATATGAAATATTTTGCATTGTACGATATGTGAAGGAACTGAAGGAAGGAAAAAATCTATTGGCCTGTTGAAACAAGAGACACTCTACCAGCGGTTCCCAGCCTGGCCCAGGGTTGGGGACCACAGCTCTAGACTACTCTGCTCTGTCTGAGTGTTGATGCACCAGGATTGACCCTGGACCACCTTGCTCTTTGTGAATTCCATTCTCTTGTTTTCTAGGCTCATTCCATAGTTTTTCTGGAGTGCATCCTGCAGTAACTTTCTGAGAAATGTGGGAAAAATCACTTTTCTGAGTCTTTGACTATCTAAATTTTCTTCAATCTTCTCAAACACTTGATTAATAATTTCACTGAATATGGAACTGTTGGGTGTAAATTTCCCTTGGGCCTTTGGAGATATTGCTCCATTGTGTTTCAGATTCATTTTTTTGTGTGTGTTTCATTTGGCTTTTCTAGTTAACTTCCCAATTTTCTGGTTCTCCTATGCCTGGTGATGCCTGGGTATCTATGATTTTCCTAGGTTTTTCCCAGACAGATCTCTTCCTGGTAGGAATCTTGTCCAGGACTCTGTAAAGGTCAGACCATTTAGGGTAAGTGGCAGGGAGCTGGCCAGGGCTGAATATTTACCCAGTGCCAGAGGTTGTCTCCAGCTTTCCTAGTGCCTTTGGGAGGAGCCTTTAGGGAAGTGTTTTGCTGGAAAGTAAATGCCCCAGCTTTGTGGGGGATGGGCAGGAAAGGGGGATGGGTGAGATTTTGACTGTACAGTTGCCCCCTGTCTTGGTCTCTTTCCCGCCCCCACACTCCAGTCTGTGTGCTGATCTCGGGGTTTCCATGGACGGATTCACATTCACCTCTTCTGAAACCCGCTCTCCCTGTGCTCTGGGCCGCAGACTCCTCATCCTCCCTACCTCGTCCAATTCCCTGCCACCCACTTTCAGTTTTCTAGAACCTTATTCAAGTTCCATAAGTGGTGGTGAATCCCTACTCAATCCCTGTTCTATGTTCCTTCTTGTAATGCTATATTTTTATTTCAATGGGATCTGGAGAGTATGGGGACAAAATTATAGTCCTGGTCTTTTAACTTACCAAAGACCATGAATTTCATTAAAAAATAAGTTTAACAACCCACAGAAATGATCTAATTAAACATGTGTTTATAACTATGTTCTTTTCTTACTCTGCAAATGATAAATATCTATTTTCTTTCCATTTTTGTGTACTGGGTTTTGCAATGCCTAATAAGTCTAACATATAAAAGAGAGAGAATAAGAGAAAGAAAGAATGAAATGAAAAGGAGGAAAGGAAAACTTCAAACCATGCTTGGTATTTCAGGAGGAACCCCCAAGTGAGCTTCCTTTAGCCAGTGGAGCCACACTGAGAATCTGACAGATGCATGCATGGACCAAATTTTTGTGATGCTTTTTTTTTTTTTTTTTAAGAAACAGAAATCTCCTCCTGAATAAAAGAGCCGCCCCACGTAGTGCAAATCAGAGGATCTCATCTCATTCCTCATATCCACAAGCCATCAGCACATCGAGGTGAGGCAGACATCAGTATCATCTACCTGTGACACCTGTCCGCCAGTAAACACATCCATTCCTCTTATGCCACACTTGCTGTTTAAAGGAAAACATGTTTTATTTTGAGCACTTTCCACATGTGGGGCATTGTTGGCATCTTTGGGAAGCAACAGTGACCAAACTTAAGTCCCTCCTCACGGAGCTCATGCTCTGGTTGAGGGGACAAGTCTCAGGTGAGGATAGGAGCTGCGAGGGGGAGAAGGTGGGAAATGACGGGCCAGGGTGCTTGGCGAATGCCGACGTGGGAAGGACTGTCACAGAAGGTCTCCCGGATGAGGTGACATTTGTCTAGAAAGAAGAGTGAATGCTAGAGGCATCACACTACCAGACTTCAGAATATACTGCGGAGCTGTAGTAACCCAAACAGCATGGTGCTGGCATAAACACAGACACATAGACCCAACTTGCATGTTCTCACTCATGCAAAAGCTAAAAAAAAAAGTCTATCTCAGAAGTAAAAAGTAGCACAGAGGATACTAGAGACTGGGGAGGGCGGGTGCAGGGAGGGGTCGGGAGAGAGTTACAAAGGATACAAAATTACAGCTAGACGGCAGGAATATCTTCCAGTGTTCTGTGGCACTGTAGGGTAACTATAGTTAACAATAATACATAAATAATACATTTCAAAGAGCTAGAAGGAGAATTTTGAATTTCTCAACACAGAAATGATAAACGTTTGAGATAATGAATATGCTAATTGCCTTGATCTTATCACTGTGCATTGCTTGTATGGAAACATCACTATGTCCCCTATAAATGTGTACAATTATTATGTGTTACTTTAAAAATTTTTTAAAGTTAAAAAAACAAGAAGAGTGAGGTGATAAATAAAAGTGAGATGTGGCATTATCTGACAGGAAGTCTGTGCAAGGTGTAGTTAGCAAGTAATAGAAGTTCCTCTTTTACCCTTAATTTTAAAAAAGATAGGGATTTTATACCCCTGTAGGTCTTTCTTTATATGTGCATTGCATTGTTATTCGGTAACGTTTGTTCACAGGCAACCTCGACTATAAACTACCCTGGAGGCTGGAAGACGTAAGGTGGCATCGGTTGGGCGGGTGGGGGGGAGTCTGTGTTTCCAAAACGTCCTGAGAGTGCTCGACCCTGGCGACTCTGGCGCAGGACGAGGCTGCCCAGCCCCTGCCTAGAGCGTCTCAGCCACTTCAAAAGCCCCTCTGACTCTCATGTGCTTTGCGATTCTAGGGCCAGAAAAACATCTCCATTTCAGCACTTTGTTGATCCAATAAAGAGCCCAGAATGCCCCAGGGGAGTCTAGGAGGAGCAAAATTCCAGAGAGGCTGGTGCCTCCGTACTGGAATGTGCCCCATGATTGCCCTCCTGGGATGCCCAGGCTCCAGCGCGTGCACCAGGCGCGAGCACACGTTTTGCTGATGGGTACACTGGGTCCTTTCTGTTTTCCTAGCGATCCTCCTTTCTCTGATTGTCGCTGCACATGAACAAGGAAACCCTCGCAGTTCTGAGTCCCCATCTCACAGAAGCCCAGGACACGCTGACGGTCCCCACTGTCATCCCCAAATCTCAAGGCCACGTCTGGGTTCCCAGGTCTAAACTGACAGGGAATCCTTTGCCGCCTTCCTACTTCCCGGATTCCTTGACGTGTCTGAGGGATGTGCAGGGAAGGTTGCCTGAGATGAGAGATGCAGGCCTTGTGCCTCAGAAATAGAATTTTAACAGCGAGGGGCCCGATGTCCACTCTTCCCTGTTTATTGGTGAAGAATTCAGAAGGTAGGCTGTGTAACCTGGCATCGGTCACTTCTCATAACACAGGACATGGCACTGATGTCATCATGGAAAGTCATTCAGTGCCATCCAAAGAGGACCTGCTTTTGCAACAAGCCTGGGTTTGAGGCTAACTCTGCCCGTTAACCAGCTGCTGCCCGCGGGACCCCAACCTCTGCCCGTCAACCAGCTGCACGTCTCCGAAGGCGTCTGCGTTTCTGTGAAAGACCTGCTGACTCAACAGGATCGCTGCGGAGTCCGTGAGATAATGTGCGCCCAGCACTCACGGAAGTTCTACTAAATAGCCCCCCACCTTTTTTTTCACAGTATAGTGACAAATTACTCCTCAGGAAGGTCCCACAGATATGAAATTGAGTGGTGCTGTCCACAGAAGTTGTTTATCCCCCTTGGGGGCTAAGTGACAGCCACCGCAACGGATTGAAGAGGCAGGTTGAATACAGAGGATGGGCACTTTTTCTGTTTGCTTTTCTGCATTTCCACCGCCACTTGGTTGTAGATACAGCAGGGCACATACTGTCCTTGAAACAGCCTCAGACCACAGGGGTGGGCCACACTGTCCCAGCGTCAGGGCCTCTGTCCTGGGGCCATAGCAGGATGGTGCTTCCAGGTTCCCTCCCTCCCGCTGCCGACTCCGCGCTCGCTCCTTCCACCCGGTCTCGGGGACAGGTTGTCTTCATGCAGCGCTCTGCTTGGCCTCCCCACGGCCCGCCAGAAAAAGTCTTGTTTGGGAGTGGAGGCACACACACTCACACAGACACACACAGACACACACAGACACACGCACAGATACACAGACACACACACACTCACACACACACACAGATACACAGATACACAGACACGCACACTCACAGACACACAGACACACGCACAGACACACACACAGACACAACACAGACACACACACTCAGACACACAGACACACAGAGACACACACACAGACACACATTCACACAGACACAGACACACACACAGACACACAGATACACAGACACGCACACTCACAGACACACAGACACACACACACAGAGACACACTCACACAGACACAACACAGACACACACACACTCAGACACACAGACACACAGAGACACACACAGACACACATTCACACACAGACACACACACACACATGCACACACTCAGACACACATACTCTCGCACATAGACACACGCACAGATACACAAACACACGCACACTCACACACACACAGATACACAGATACACAGACACGCACACTCACAGACACACATGCACACACTCAGACACACATACACTCGCACATAGACACACGCACAGATACACAAACACACACACACTCACACACACAGATACACAGATACACAGACATGCACACTCACAGACACACAGACACACACGCACAGACACACACACAGACACAACACAGACACACACACACTCAGACACACAGACACACAGAGACACACACACAGACAGACACACATTCACACAGACACAGACACACACACAGACACACACACAGATACACAGACACGCACACTCACAGACACACACACGCACAGAGACACACTCACACAGACAGAACACAGACACACACTCAGACACACAGACACACAGAGACACACACACAGACACACACACAGACACACATGCACACGCTCAGACACACATTCACACACACATACACTCACACATAGACACACACACATACACAGACGCACAGACACACATGCACACACACGGAGACACACACACACACACACACACATGCACTTTCCTGCACACCTTGGTGGGATCCTGGCTGCCCACTAGTTCCTGGGACGTTAGAGTTTGGATCCGGTTAAGACCAATGACAACCTGAAGGATTATCTTTAGACTTACTTTTCAAATAAAGAATTGTGTTGTGATTAACAGATTCATAAACATACGCCAGGTCTTAAGCGTGATTTAATGGTTAGCTCTAGGGACTTGAGTAGATGGCGAACATTTGGCTAGGATGACCTGTCCTCAGACACGGCGTAATCGAGAGACAGTCCCCCGGTGATGTGCTATGTACCACACTGCCGTAAAAGGGTATCCTGTTCAAATGCAACATCTGCTTAGGAGTTAAATCCTGGAACTACCTGACCAAAAAAAAAAGTACTTTAAAGTAACGTGCTGTCATGGTAGTTCGAAAATGTGAAGGTGTGCGTGTCCCTCTGTGCGCTGAGCACGCGCCGCGGTGACCCCGCAACTGCGGTGAGGAACCACAAGTCACTGTCCTGAGTCAAGCAGCCCTCGCGAGACGTCAGGGCAAATAGCCGCGTTCTCAATACTCCAGGTAAAATCTTGCATGATAGAGCACAAGACAGCATGTGACTCCAGAAAGCACACTAACAGGATCTGTCATCTCAAAAAACTAAAGTTATGAAGGAGTCTTCATGTCTCAAGGAAAACAACGGAGGAGAAATGTCAGGCGCTGCGGTTTTCCTGCATAGATTTTAGCTCTTATGCATCACAAGCCATTTTTGAGGAAAGTCGAAATTTCACACATTTACAGAAATAGTTTGCTTCAGATCTGCAATGAAGTCTCTAAACCACATGTGTTTTTGAAACTGCCAGTCCAGGATAATGTCTAGAGCATCTTACTTTTTTTTTTAAGTACCTAAATTAGAGCTATGCAGAGTGTGGAAACAGCAGATAACTGGCAATCCGGAGTTAGTAGAAGGAAAGAAAAAGGGACTTTCTCGAAGCATCTCCCCTGCCCCAGACCAAGTAAAAGGACTGTATTGTGCTATTATCGGAGAGTTGCATGCGGCAAATCGTTTCGGAGATAATGAGACATTATGTTTCTTGGTTCAGTATTTAAAAATGTAAACCGACAATTACTGATGGAAACCGTTCATTCCGAGATTTAAGGAGGGAACAGCAGGAAAAAGAAGCGCCCATGCCCTAAATCTGAGCGTCCTGCAGGTAATTCAGCCGGCACAGCCCCGACTCCGTGTTTACAGAGACAAGCACACGGCGAGGAGGACGGCTGCAGGTTCGGGCCGGTTCTGACCCAGTCCCAGCCTCAAGGAGGCCTCTGCGGCTTGTGCACAGTGGCCGCGGCCGTCAAGTCCGTGGTTCTGGGTCTTCCGTGGCCTTTTGCAGTAGCATCCAGCAATGCAGACTTCCCTTGCAGACCCGAGAGCGCTGGATGGAGACCATCTCACTGGGAAGCCCGCGACTGACAAGAAATATCACACATCTAACTGCACGGCAAAGCCTTTCCGCTTGAATCACTTAAAGTGTGGTTGCATGTGTTAGTGAACATCTGATTACAGAATTTGAAGAATCCCTTTTTATTTATTTTCAGCGCATTTCGGCGGTGGAGGCATTGTTCTCGAATAGCCCCTTAACTGTGAACACACCGTGGGTATTCACTAGGCGGTAGCCTTAGTTGTGTATGTGGATATTTAAGTCTTTTAAGCATTTGTCTTGAAATACATTGTTTAGGTTATTAATTTGCGCTGTACAAGTGCAAAGGTTTAGTAGACAAAGATAAGTTTCAGCCCAAGCCCTAGTCACAGTGAACAAAAATTCTGAAATTAGTAAAATTTTTAAAACCCAGGTATATTTTAATGTGTTAAAAAAGTTCACCTCACCAAACATAAGCTTTCAGTTAATAGCAGTAATGTTACTATTCAGAGCTGTAAAAGGTTGTACAGCTACATCCAAATACTACAATCCATGTCCTTAAAAAACATTATGTGTGTATTCCCTTTCATTAAAAAAATACTCATTTGATTCTATTACAATACTCGTGAAAATCTATCTTGCACTATTTTAATGATGATATATCAATTGAGGAATCCTTTCCTCTTTCCTAGAAAACATTAATTAAAGTCTCAAAGCCTTTATCTCCGTTTTACATTTTTCTCTGACAAAAAATGTATTATTTAGAAAACAAACACTGTTGCTGTGTGGTAGGTTATTTTTTTTCAAATGAGACAACACAACGGGATGAAATATATGATCTGTAGTTGCTGGGGCTGAGTCACTTCCTGTTTCAATAACAAGAATGTCATCAGCTAAAGTCTAACCGGCACAGTTTGTCACTGTGTATGTGGCTTTATTTGTACATGTTGCCAGAAAGTTCTTAGCGAAAATACACTCATAATTTTAATACTGAAAAAGAGACTTTCAGGGAGCAGTCTTGGCTGCGGCCATGGTCTGCTGTATTATTTATGCTGTAACTGAGGCTCCCTAATGCAAGAGATAATGCTCCCCCACCTGCATAGAAGGCTCCTTTAATTTTGTCTGGGGAATTCGTACTTTACTCGTATCTCCGAAGCTCTCACGCCCATGCGCGGTGGTTTTCCAAAGATGGAGCGGTGTGCTCCAGTCGTACGATGGCGAGAACATCAGAGCCCAAAAATCCTGAATCTTCGCGTGGCTTTGCCAAGCAACTGTTCGATCTTGGACTTGCATGTCCACGTCTACAAAATTATGCTCTTGAACAACATGATCTCTGTGCTTTCTGTCAGTGAAAAAATCTATTCTTCTTTCTCTGGAATCATGAAATTGAGCTGACATATTTTGCATGGCCAGTGCCTGATGTTCCCTGAATTTAGAACTTGCTTCCCCAGAGAGCCACTCGGCTAATTTTAAATGATTCATCTGCATGAGTCATTAGCATGCTGCCTCCAGGACGCGATGGCTATCTCTTGCCTAGTTGCTACCATTTTTTTTTTTTTTTCCAAATAACTGTAGATCAGCAGCTGAAGATTCCAGACCCTAGGCCTGGTCACATCAGGGGGAAGGTGTCACCCAGGGCTCCGATGGCACACCCAGTGGGTTTCCAGTTTGAGTACTTCTGAACTGTCCCCCAGGCTGTGCCAGGGGTCTACGTGGTTAGGGTCAGATTCTCAGTAGGACGCGAGGCATTTCAGGGATCTTCCAGCTCTAGCCTAAAAGAAGCCACCGCAGTGACTAATCGGGTGTCACATCCCCCTACAGCTTGGAAGAAACACCAGCGTATCAGAGGAAGAGAAATTTCCTGCAGATGAAAAGGAACCTTAGACAGAAACCGAGTCATGGTTTTGCCCCAATGTTAAAATCTCGTTGCCTGTCTGAAAGCACATGGCCCCACAATTTCTCTTTCAAACCCGCATGGAGAACCGCATCATGAGCTCGCTTCTCTCTCAAGTGTGTCTTAAAAATTCATCCAGAGCCTAAGTATAAAGGCATCTTTCAGTTGTAATATTTAACACCTTATTTGCATTCAGCACAATTCGAGGTTCCACATGAGTGTCTCATCTGGTGACGGGCATTGTGTACTCGGTGAGTAAATATTTGCTGTCGGTTATAAAGAATGAATAAAATGGGCATGGCCCGCGTCGCCGCCCTGCAGCCCAGGGCTGCCTTCCCAGCGAGTGGTGGCTCCACGGCTGAGTCAGAGCCGTAACCCGCAGCCTGTGCGCGCTGGCCCTGGGCGCCGGTGACTGCTTCCCGCGTCCTGCGTCGCTACTGCGCTTCCTGCCCGCGCTCAGCTCCATACAGCCTGTGTAAGACGCTGCAGCTGTGTAGCTGCGGGAGTGTTGGGGATGCCCTGTTTTCTGCTAAAGCCTGATGCTCCTGGGGAGGGAGTCACAGCTATTGGGAGAAGTGTAATCTTTGGGAGGTGAGCCTGGGATCTGGCAATGACCATGGGCATGGGATCTAGGGGCATCCAGTAACAACCATGTGCACAGGTCAGTCCCCACCGGGCACAATCTGGGGATGCCAAATGGATCTGGGCTGACACCAGCACCTCCACAGTGCTTGGTCCATCCCTGGTACTGACAAGCAATTTGGATCGCTGGGTCCCGAGAAGAACATGAGACACAGCAAGTCTGCTCCTGAAGTGTTTGGTTTATCAGGAGTTGGGCTGCCTGGGCACTGGGGCTGGTCCTTGCCAGCTTGGGCTCAGATCAGACGAGCACTCAGTCCTGCGACAGTCTCCAGCCCGTCCTCCCTTCCAGGCGCTCCCTATCAGCCCGTGCTGCGCTTTGGGAGAAAGATCCTCCCACCACAGAGTGATCTGTGCCTGCACGTGGCTTTCCCTCCCCATTTCAGGGTCTCAAACTCCCTCTGGGCTGCACCCTCGGTGTGGCGTCCAGGCTGTGAGCTGTCCCTCCTGGGCCCTCCAGGCTGGCTTGACTGGCGTCTCTCTGGCCGCCTTCTCTGCAGCCACCAGGTCTGCTTCCCCACACGCAGCGGCCAGGAGCGGCAATTCCGTGTCTTCCCTGCAGCTTGTTTCTTAGGAGGACTGTCCTCCTCATACCTTGCCCGCTGTGAGGTTTCCCCTCCCACAGGGCCCCAGCCCTGCCTCTGGGGCCACTTCTGTGCAGCTGTCCCCAGGCGGTGGGTCTCGGCCTCCTCCGGCGCCTACCGCACCGTGTGTCTGTCCTGCCGCCGAGAGAGTTACTGATGCCCTGGGACCTGTGCTCTCACCCAGGACTCTCCAGTCAAGGTGTCCAAGGCGACTGTTTCCCTGCAGCGCAGCACACCTGCAGGCCCGTGGTGCAGCAGAGAGAGCTTTGCAGCTGTGCTACCTGGGGCAATCTGAGCCTCAGTTTCCTCCTTTGTAGCAGGGGAATTGCCATGAGGGTAGAAGGAGATAATTCATGTAAAAAGCCTTATTTGCTGCTGCAGATGCTCAGGAAACATCTCTCACCAGCTCCTGGAGCTCATGGGAGGAATTAGCTCATTTGTTCTCTCTGCAAAGACGGATCTGCACCAGGTATTGTTATCAGTACCCCAGATTTGGGGCTCTGATCTGTGTGCTTGGCAGGGGCCTCAGGCCCCCAGTGTCACTCAATAGTGACAAACCAAAATAAAAGATCCTGGCAAATGATTAGCAGCCGTTCCTGCTGCTGGTCATAAACCCCGTTGCTATTTTAGGGCCAGCATTGTTCAGTCTGGATTTAGTTTTCCTTTGCTGTCTATTTTGGCGGGGACGCGCTCTGAAAGGGCAGGCTGCACGCCGCGTGTCGCGGCCAGTGGCTTGTCCACGGGCTTTGTCGGAGGTCACTCAGAGAGGATAACACTAGTGAAAAAAATAAAAGACGAGAGAACTCGAAAAAAATACCTTCCATTCAGAATCTTTTTAAAAATATATTTTTACATAAAGAGATATCTTAGAAAGGGTCTTGCTTTTATTTTAAAGCTAAAGGAAATCAGATTTACCTAGTAATGTGAATTTTTAGAGGAAGAGAGGAATTGTGAAGATCATTCTGCAGTGTACATATACACACCCCAGCATCTGTGTGTGCGTGTCTGTGTCTCTGTGTGCATGTGTGTATGTGTGGGTGTCTGTGTATGTGTGTGCATCTCTGTGAGTCTGCATGTATGTGTGTATATGTGTATGTCTGCGTGTATGTTTGTGTGTATGTGTGTGTGTGTGTCTGTGTGCAACTTTTCATCTACGCATGTGTTTTCTGAGTGGGACGTTCTTTGAATCCCAGGAAAGAGTCTGTCCTTACTAAAAAAGTCTGTCAAGAAAGTGTAGCCGCAGGGTAAATTTGGGGGATTAGCGTCTTGTGTTTAAGATTATTTTCATCCACTCTCGTTCTCCATCTGTGGCATCCACTGCCAAGCAGGGTCATGCTGTCACAGGACAGGAAACCACGGCCATCTGATTTATGTTTCCTATTTATCAAACGATGTCAACAGCCTGACCTTGGCCAGGCGGCATTTTGCCTTTGCACTGCAGAGGGTCTCTGGGCTCCAGAATCGGATGCGGCTGTGTGCCTAGAAATGTTAGCTCAGGGTTACGTAATGACCAGGCCCTGGCATCGGCAGCGATTGGCTGTGCTGCGGGCACTCAGCACCACACGCTGAACTGCAAGACTCACTTCCTGCTCTCGGGGGCAGAGTGTTTTTTGTTGACTGTTCAGTGTTATTCCGAAGGGAAAAAATAGTGCCATTCTCACTGCTGGGGACAGGACAGCCCAGTGGCACTCAGGGCAGGCGTGTAGGTGTGGCTGTCCCCTCCACGGTCTGGAGGTGGTTGGGGAGTTAGTCTTGAGGCTGTCGCTTGTAAAAACTGGAGAGGTTTGTATCACCGGGAAAATTTGCCCGCGGCCCATGCCATGGCTAACTGGGCTTACAGGAAACGACTCCCAGGTGAAACAACCTTTGGCACCAACTCCCAACTTTCGGTTCAGAGAACGGTGAGTTCCCGGTACCAGGGAGTGGAAACTGATGTCATTGGAAAGATATTGCCTTGCTTTGAAATCAGCAAGAGTGTTCAAAGTTCCCCAGTACACACACAGTTGAAAAATGTGTCTCTGAATAGCTATGGGCAGCTTTTTGATAAACAGATGTCCCAAAAAAGCCCACGTATGTGGTTTTCCCTAGAGAATGCTACATAGTTTTTACATGTGCGTTACAATTCTATTTTCACTTACAACTTTCCCAGAAGATATTGTTAGGAGTGAAAAGCCAAAATTAGTTCTAGGGCAAGAGTGAATAATTTCAACAGCCACTCTAAGATAGTTTATATTTTTGAATCCATATATGGGTGAAAGTAACGATTTCAACAGGAAGGGGGAAAAAAAAGGAAAGTTTTTGCACACGACAGAAAAAAATGTTTAAACTTTCTTATGTGAAAAAGTTCAAATTCCCAAGTGTTGTTGAATGAAACTCCAGGTAGTTTTAAAATTTTTTTTCAATAAAAATTTATTTGAAATGAAATGCTTTACTAACTTTCAGGGCTACATCAGGAAACATTGCTCCCACTAATTACTATTTAACAGTTGGCTAGCATTTTACTTCTCTATGAGTTCCCTTTTCATAACTAAAAACTAGTGAAAATTTAATTGAATTTTGATGATAATCTTAATAGCATCATTCTCTGCATTTACTCCTTAAAGCAATTTCATATTTGCAAATTGCTTTTGCATTCCGTTTTGCTAGTTACATAAGTTACTTTGCTCAAAGGATAAAATTAAATTCTTACTAATGTCAAAGGGTTTTGCTTCTTCTGTGTAAACACAAATATGTCAAGAAATGCATAGAAAATTATCAAATCATCTGGTTTTGATGGGGACTCATCAATACTAGCTATTAAGTGTTTCTCAATGGTATTTCCAGAAAACCACACATGGCTTTCCTCAGAGGACTGGGAGTAGGCATGAAAGTGACTTTCTAAATTTTGGCATTCCCTGGCATGTGATCCGTTGGCTTAATCATCCGACTGTTAGCTCACACCCTTGACAGCCAGCTCAGGAGCTAGTAAGAGCCCAAATTTGGTGTTTGGAAGGAGCTTACAGGGGTCTCTAACATTTAATTATCACCTTGAAGATCGTCAATTTCAAAAGAACATTCCACTTGGCAGAGCAGCCGGGAGAAGTGCACCTCAGGCAAACGCCCTGTGCACTAGAGACTGAAACTCTTAGAAAATACTAATGACCAGCAGCAAGAGAGGCAGACCTTGACATGAGTAAACTCCACGTGCAAAACCGTGCAAAGAATAGCCACATGAACAGCTGTTGTTATTATTATTAAGAAGTTATTTATTTATTTATTTATTTTTTCAGACAGAGTCTCTCTCTCTTGCCTGGGCTAGAGTGCCATGACGTCACCATAGCTTACAGCAACCCCAAACTCCTGGGCTCAAGTGATCCTCCAGTCTCAGCCTCCTGGGTAGCTGGGACTACGGGCATGCACCACCATGCCCGGCTAATTTTTTATATTTTTAGTTGTCCAGCTAATTTCTTTCAATTTTTAGTAGAGACGGAGTCTCGCTCTTGCTCAGGCTGGTCTCGAATTCCTGAACTCAAGCGATCCTCCCTCCTTGGCCTCCCAGAGTGCTAGGATTACAGGCGTGAGCCACTGCGTCCGGCCAGTTAAGAATTTTTTAAAAAAATTCTCTTAAGTGGTAGTGTGTTCTGGGTTAGTTTCCAAGTGGCTAGCTAGCTTGCAGGGGCTGGGGGAGAGAGTCGTGCTACAGAAGACATAGATGCAGCCATGAGCCGAGTTGCGCCCCCGAGGACGAGATGGACACGTTTCGAGACTCCGCTGAGAAACTTCAGGCGCAGAGGAACACCGCAGCGCTCGGCACCGATGCTGTCTCTTTGCCATCAGTTTTGTCAAACGTCGAAAACCATCTATCCGGGGACACCTGTGGAAGAGAGAGGCGTGGACTTTGAGTAGGTGGGAGCCCATTTCTGACGTCGGCTTATGACCCAGGGGATGGCTCAGCCCAAAGTCCCTGTGGGAATCTCGGGGATTTAAACCTTTAGCCAGCACCGTTACCACTGGTTCTCTCCGCCGTGCGCCCTGCAGCTTTTTCGGCTCCTAAACTGCGAGATAATAAATATTTGTTGCTTTAAGCCACTAAGCTTTGAGACAGTCTGTTACACAGAAATATTAATAGACGTCAGATGGAGAGGGGGGGACTCTATTCGAACACAGAGCCGTGGCTGGAAATCCTAGGAATTTGCCGTCTCGTTTATTTCACGGTGAGTTTTCGTGTGTTAATTAACGCCAGCATTGCTTGGAAACCTGAGCGTGTCTTGTGACATTGTTTCCAACCTCTGCTCTATCTGGGTAGAGTCTTATCACATCACTTTGTATGTTTACATTTCCCGCAGACGGGCATAGTTTTGGTTTAGGCGATTTTCACAGATACTATGTTTCCTGTGTGGTTGAGGACAAAAAGATGTTACAAGTATCCCTTCAGCCATAAATTCAGGCAAAGAAAAAAAAAGTATTATTTTTGCATGAAGGGATTCAGAGGAAGGCAGAAGCCACCTATTTTAAGCATAAATCGGCCGAATGTGACTAGTCAGTATGGAACGGAAGTGTCCTACACGTGCCCGGATTTTCTCATCCTTCCGTTTGCTCATGGCTTTGGGGACCCCCAACCAGTTCTGTCGCTTGGATCACTTTAGCATAACCGCCTGCCAGGCGGATCCCACGTAAAGGCGGCGCAGCCTTCCCGGATCTGCCGCCAGAAGTCGGGTAGCTTCGCGTTTATCCCCATAAATAGTGGTTCAAACAGTCACACACTCGACCAGACTCGGAAGGAAAGAACACAGACCTCCGCCTCCCCGTGGGAGAAATGTCAAAAAATTTGGCGCCGTTTCTTCCACAACCCCAATCGATACTGCGTTACGCTTGTCACGAGTTAAACAGTGTGGTTTTCTGAGTGGCCAAGTTGACGGGAGTGTGCGTCTGTGGGCCTGCTTAGAGCAGAACGCGACCCTTGTAGGAATTCTGCCCAATGAATAATACGACGGCGATGTCTCATCTCATCCATTACGGACAACTGAGAAGTACCTGATCTCGGGGTCTCCCTCCAGTTCAGGACTGCACACAAAGTGCGTGTCATCAATATCCTCTTTCCAACAAGCAGACACCAAAGCTCCCTTGCCCAGGGCTCCACGGTGCCAGGTCTCCCTTCTCTATAAACTTTCATGTCTACTCACCTGAATTTTTTGCATACTTTGGACTCTTAATTTCTGTCAAAAGCTTGCTCTACTGAGGCTGTCGGTAAGAGCCGGGTACTAGAACTCAAACGATCGGATACTGTTACTGTGAGCTGTGGGAGTGGTCCCCGGGCTCTGCCTCACTGGCAGGTGCTGCGTCTACATATGACACACATGTTGGCGTGGGGGTCTGTGTTTGCTAGTTACAGTTAAATTTTCTGTAGGTGGTTTCCGTGCAAACATGACAACTCGTCCCATGAATTAGCTCTTGAGGAGGTTTCAGTGACAGCCCAAGACTCATTTTTCTACCAGCAGGTAAACACTGGAGCAGAACTCGCCAGCTCTCTGTGTCTTCACGCATCATTTTGCAAGCGTTTCAGTCCTGGAGGTTCATTTACTTGTCCAGTTTTAGACTTGAGTTCTGTTGTTTTTTGAAAAAGCTTTTTTTACAGAAATTATCTTTCATTGTGGCAAAATCCACGTAACATAAAATTTACTATCTTAATCATTTTCAAGCGTGCAGTTCGTGGTGCTAAATGCATTCCTGGTGTTGTGCGACCGTCACCACCATCCATCTCCATAACTCCTTTCCTCTTGTAAAGCAAGCTCTGCACCCCTTAAACAATAACTCCCCTCCCCCTCCCCACATCCCTGGCAACCTCCATCCCACTTTATGTCTCTAGGAATTTGACGACTTCAGGGACCTCATATAGATGGAATCATGCAGCATTTGTCTTTTTGTGGTAGGGTTATTTCGCTTAGCATAATGTCCTCGAGGCTCATCCATATTGTAGCAGGTGCGAGACCTTCCTTCCCTTCCAAGGCTGAGTAATATTCTACTGTGTGTACAGACCACATTTTGTTTAGCCCTCCCTCTGTCCATGGACACGTGGGTTGTTTCTCCCTCTTGGCTATTGTGAATAATGCTGCCATAAACTTGAGTGTACAGATATCTCTTTAAGACTCTGTTTTCAATTCTTTTGGATATATATGCAGAAGTAGAATTGCTGCATTACATGATAATTTTAGTTTAATTTTTTTGAGGACTCTCTATATTGTTTTCCACAGTTTACGTTCCTACCAACGGTATACAAGGTTCCGATTTCTCCACATCCTTGCCATAGACTTGAGTTTCAAGGAAGGATTGAAACATAAGGTAGTTAATCACCTGCTTTCTGTCCTTCTCTGATATATTAACTTTACCAGCACTTTGTGTTGCACCCTGGTATCTTCCTTTGAAAAGAAAATGCCACGTCTCTGTCTGAAGAATCCTGTTTTCAAGCAGCACATGAGGAAACGCAGCGGAGCTGAAGTTGGCCGGCATGAAGATGCACTTGGGGCAGACTTCTGACCCACGGAAAGCGTACCTTCATGTTTTTGTTTTTGTATTAAGCACAGCCCACGCCCAAGCCATGGTTCCTTATCATTAGCTCTCCAAGCTGTCTGAGGCCTGTGACACTGTTTCCCATGCAGGAGACCCTCTCCCCTCCCAGGACAAGGAGGATAAAGCCTGCAGGGTGACTCCACCCTGACCCAGGTGGGACCTGGGTACCACGCGCTCAGGGACCTCCCTGTTCACCGTCTCCGTTTGCCTGTGATCGCGGGGCTTCTGCACTTGGAAAGTCACTGCTCCTGCAGAAGCGAGGGGAGGCCGTCTGCAAACATACCGCAGAGCGACGGATTCCACTGCTCCGTCAAAGGAGGGGTTAATGGAACTTCAGTTGTTTAGGGAAATAGCCGCCCACCTTCGATTCAAATCTCACGTACACGATGTCGGGAGTGTGGCGTGTTATTCCACAAAGTGCCTGCGTAGGAACATTCCGAGAAGACCTCTCCCACATCCTTGTGTCGCGCAATTGCTTATTAACGTCTCCAGGATGAGTGCCAATGTTCCTTGTGGGTGAAGACGGTCTTGAAGCATGTCTGTGTATTCTAGAGCGCATTACTGTCCCTGACAACATTTACTGCACATGTTGAAGCTCAATTTGGGAGAGTAACAGGCAAACGACTGGGCTGGCTGTGCCTGACAGGTCTGCTGGGTGCAGGTGCGCGGAAGGTTGGGAGAGAGAAGTTCGGTCAGAGTTAAGGTTGACGCCATGGGATGAATCCGCGCCACCGCGGGGAGCAGCCTGCCTGGATCTATCACTATTACTTGCTAATTGACTGGAATCTATTGAACTCTCAGCTTGGTTGACAATATAGTAAGAAGCACAATTAATCACAACTACCCGCATTGGTGGAAATCGTTTATCTTTGTCATCATGGGTGTTTAAGGACTATCTTTGCACGGAGATGGTCCCAAGTCTAGTCACAATTATCACTCTCCAATGCCACCATCAAGAAGTGACTCTGTCGTGGTCAAATCTGTAAGAACAACGCAATGGTGACCACTGCTCTGAAGCGCAAGGGGAGAAGTAATGAGCTAGACGAAAATGATTTCGAGCGTTCAGGGCTGGTAGGAGTCAAGCGACTGGATTAATGATATGAGGACATTTGGACGCCGATTTGACCTGTAGAGCAGTGTCAGTTTTCCGCGGAATTCTCTGCAATGCCATGTTTATTTTCTTCCCGGATTTCCCAAGGAAGGCTCCCTCGGATGGCGGCTTCGAGCAGCCACCGAACCCACAGCGCCAGCACCTCCGGGGAGCGAGGAAGTGTCACCGCGGGGCTCTCAGTGTTCCCTCCTGCCCCGGGAGAGCAGCAAACACAGTTTCATTGTGCTGGGTATAGCTTTTCAGCTGAGAAAATCACTTAACAGCTGGGCACGTGGCTTGGCCTGGGATATTTGGTTGAAAAAAAAAAAAAACTGCTCAAATTATGTTAAAACAAGCAAAGAAACAAGCCGACAAGTTTGTATTGGAAAATACGAAATCTAAGGACAGGAGAAATCTGCCAGGCCCATGAGGGGTTGGAGCCCAGGCCTGAGAAGGCATCCAGAGCGAGGCCTGGCCCTCCCGCAGAGCCCGCGGGGTCTGGGCTCCCGCTTTCCTCCTCCCTGCGACAGAGCCCTCAGTTTCCACAGCACGCCCGTTCGGGACCCCAGCGAGTGCTGACTCGGGCATCCGCCTCTTTTATCAAAGCTCCTTGCAGCTGCAATGAGAACAGCCTAGCCTTATTCCACAGAGGAGTGTGTGTGTGTGTGTGTGTGTCTGTGTGTGCACACACGTGCACACACACATAAACACGCATGTGCATACACCGGGCATCTATGTAAGCAATTATTTAATTGTCTGTGGACGTTTGTTTGATGATCTTGCTCTGCCGCTATTGTGAGCAGGTGACTTTACTGACTGAAGCTCCATCCCCCCCACTGCAAAACAGAAGTAAAAGTGGCACCTACCTCCAGGCTGGTCCACAACCTCCTCCGCCCAAGATGAGGCCGTGCCGAAGCCCACAGTCACTATTTCCTTCCTCTGAGTTAGATGTCATTTTATTCCGTATATGTGTGTTTCCATAAAAAGCGTATGTTTTAATTTTAGGGTTTTTTTTGAGCTTACTAAAAAGGGTACAGAGTTTTTCCTGATCTGAACCTTAAGTTTTCCAGCAAATATCATAAGAAAATGTATATGGTTATTTATGATGTTCAGTGTTATGTTTCTAATATTTCACCATTCACATAATAATGGCCAGAAGATTACCCATTGACGGTTTTACTAAGTTAAACTGGAATTTTTTTCCTAATGTCTACTATGTTACGTTGTTTTAATTCCTTAAACCATGAACGGAATTAGAATTTAACTGTAATTTTCAGGATGTGCTCAGATGGAACAGAAATATCTGGTGGGAAAATTGTCCAAAACATGCCACAGCTGCTTGCGTCTCAGTTGCAAGCTGAGCACAAGAAGCCAGACACAAAAGAGACACTCTGTGTGATTTCATTTCGTGAAGTCCCAGCACGGGAGGTGGCGGCAGTCGCAGAGGGGTGTGAGGAAACTCCGCGGATTCAGGTGAGGTTCTGCAGGGGGTGCCTTTGCTGAAATTCATCACACTGCACCTTTGAAATGAGAGCACTGGAGGTATGTAGAAATTATACTTCAAAAGAACCGATGTAGAATGATACCCACTTTGCATGCTCATTATGGTGATTAAACGAGGTGGTGCCCACACGACGCTCACGCAGGGCAGTGCTGGGCATTCAGCAAACACACTCTCGTGACCGCTGCCGTTCCCGTTTGCCTACACGCAACTGCGCCCAGGGAAGTCCAGTCTGCAGTGAGGAGGCCTAAAGGCACTGGCTTTGTCCTGTACAAGGTCTGGGGTCCGATCCTGGAGGCTGCAGCATCTGCGAAGGCTTATGAGCAGTGAGGCTGCCAGGACAAGAAACCTCATATCCATCAGGAGTGTTGGGGTCCGGGCAGTGAGGGTTCCCGCCTCTCATAATCCAATCCCACTTCTGCTGCTGAGGTTCAGATCGTGCAAACCCATCTCTTGAAAATCCAAATCGGAAAGACTTGTTCTGATACACTCAGGGTTGGGGGATGTCACGAGAAATCCTGAGGCAAGAAGGAGAGGACCCCCTGGGTTGGAGCCCCCGGGAGCTCTGGCTGTGCCGTGAGTGTCTGGACGACTGTGCTTGCCGAGTTAATCAGTGACTGAGTGAGTACACCTCACTCACTTTGAACCCTTCCAGTTCCTCTCTTAGCAAAATGACAAAGTGACTTTCTTGCCTTAAGTGCCAGGCATATGGATTCCAGGAACTTTTACCTCTGGAAAAATAGATTTCTACTATAGACGTTGGCATCTTGTATTTGTGTTATTCATAGATGTTGGCACATGCTATTCTCACTTAAAATAACCATTAATCCTTAAGCCATGCTTACACACTTAGGGCAGAAAAGGTTTTTTTTTAAGAGAAAGACCAGACAACCAGATGACGGTAAGAGACTGGATTCCCAGCTGAGGAACTGATATTCTGATTTGACTTAACCACCGACAGAGCTCCATGAGGTACTGACCTGGGCCATGTTCTCTGAAGATCCTGGGTCAACACGAGGATCCCTCTCTCATGACCTGTTGTAATGATTCCCTTCGAAATGTGTTCTCCTAAATGTCACTGTGGGGCATTTGTCAAACACAATTTTTACAATGCATAGTAAATAAATAAGATGAAGATTTTTTCTCGTGACTGTTTTTTGGGTGGTCCTCAATGGCGCATGCAAATCCGGTGATGTATGGAGGCTAACGTGATGTTTTTGCAAACCAGCTTCCCTTTTGAAGGACCACAGTGCCACACACATGCAAACAAATCGGTCATAGGTTTAGAAATAGGACAGAAGAGTTGGTGCTCACATGCAGATAGATTACTGCTGTGTCTTCTATT
Organism: Avahi laniger; assembly: GCA_963575035.1. NCBI lineage: Eukaryota > Metazoa > Chordata > Mammalia > Primates > Indriidae > Avahi > Avahi laniger. The sequence goes on from CAUYSK010056001.1 coordinate 60,570, forward strand.
CTAAATCTTGGTATCACCTCGTGATGTTTAAGAAGATGGCCAGCTCTGCACATTTGTGATGCCTTCAGCGTCTTTCGTACTTTACAAAAATTTGCATTTATTTCACAAATTGGGTGTATTTAAGGGTGATGCCTCTTCCTGAAGAACACTTGGATGTTATCTCATTGTCAGGGGCAGAGACGGTCTCTCTGTCTCTAGGACTCGCAGTCAGAGAGGGTAGAGACATAAACTGCAAAAATTAAAGGAACATACATGGACCTTTTTTTCTGCCTCTAAAAAAATGCTGTCTTTCTCCGAACACACCAGGTTATCTCTACTTCTGACGCAAGGCAATTTGAATTCCTTCTGTGCACTTCCGTACTTGGGCTGTAATGGTATCTGAATTCCTTGTTCATCTCTTGTTTGAGTAGCAACTCTGTTCCTTGATCTACATTTGGCCAATGAAAGTAAACACAGTGTTTGGTGTAAATTAAAAATTAAAAGACCTTTAATTGTGCCATTGTTGAGACTTAAGCAGAAAAATAAATAACATTTCAATCAAGAATAATATCACGTTGTAGGAATCACATGTAGTCTATAACTTCTCCTGGAAACTGGGCATGGTGTTACCTCTCTTGGTAACAACACTATTTTGGGGGGGGAGGCTTTGTTTAAAGTGAAGGAATGTTATGCATTTTTATTTTAATCAGACTTGGTTTCTGGGAAATTCAGCTATTCTTCTCTTCTCATTATCAAAGTGATGATATAAGCGCTATCAGCTTCGCTGATTAGATAGTTGGTCAAACGTGCACATCAAGCTGAAGCTACAGCCCTGTGATCTTCAAAGAGAGACAAAGTAGAGAGGAAAAGGAAGGTGTTCTGGTGATGAGACCCTGCCGTTGTATGAGAGGAGAAATTAGATCACAGTGGAGACTCTTAGCAGGTACTAAGAATTAGCTTTTGTCTGTAACCCATTTGAGTTTTTGTTAATACTAATATACATCAGAAAAGCTTTGACATCATCCGATATCTCAAAGGAAAAAAAAAAAGTTGGTTCATCTTTTCAACACTGAGTTTATTTTTTCTAGGTAAGGCACAAATGTTTCTAGGAGTGAGTGTGGGATATTCATTATCTTTCTTCTGGGATGTTACCAAGACGCTTTCAAATTCTTTGTCTCATGGCTACTCTCAAGAGCAGCCTGGATGTTTAAGAGACAACTTACCTGTGTGGAGAGGTAAGAAGAGCACCCAGCAGCTCCCAGAAATTTAGCGACTTCCTGGGGGCCGCCCAGCTGGGGAAGTGCAGAATTTGGAGGTGGATCTGTTTTCTGTGCTAACTCTCTCTTTTCTCATAGTACAAATACTTAAAAAATATATCCTATTAATATTTGTTGCTGTACATGACCAGAAGAGAAGGTGATTTCATAGTATAGTATAGTAACTGTATTTGAGGTAAATTGAATTTCATACTATATTTCATAGTATAGTATAGTAAAAAGGGAATTTTTAAAATGTGTGCCTAACTGTCTCACCCAGTGACTTGATAAACTTATCCAGTAGTTCTGGGATCCGTGTTGTAATTTTGTATTATTTAAATATTCTGTATTAGAACAATATCCAAAATGGTCATCCATTTTTATATTTAGATAGTTTTGTGTGTAGATATTTATATTTTTTGTATTTAGAATTTTTTTTGGTCAATTTTATAATTCTGGGTACCGTTACAAAAAACTGTAATTATTCACTTAAGGTGAAAATATTTCAGGAAAGAGTCTGAAATATTGTTTGGCAGGCCTCGTCTTCTTCCCCCACAGAATATTTTCACTAGACGTTTCCAATATCTGGGAAGACATTTCGGCTAAAAAGTCAGTTATTTTTGTTCATGACTTTCATTTGGTACAAGGTGACTATTTCATGGGCATGATAGGAACCCAGTAGAAACGGAAGCTGAGTCTTCTTTAAAGTAAAGAAGCTTTGGTTAAAACAACAGTTGGGCGAATGACATATACATGCAACACAGATACTGATCAGCTATAAAATGACTTAAGTATACTGTATTATTGATGTCTTTATGGCTAGAACCTATTACCATGTTGGCGTTTGATCTCCAACCAGCAAAAAATGACTTGAGAGAGGAAATCTGACGCTGATTCTACCTTTATTTGGGGCTGTTCCCCACTAGCAGAGAGCCCCCAGCTCTGGAATCGGGGTTTGACCAGACCCAGGAACGGAATGCCCACTGGGAGGTCACGCAGAGGCCTCTGGCCAGAGGGAGAGATGAAGTTTGGAGGCATGTGGCAGAGCATTATGGAAAACTTTGGAATTTAGACTGAGCAATTCGACATCAGCAGACATTCCACCCCAGGCTGCTTTAGGAAAATTCAATTTACCTCAAATACAGTGTTTGGAGAAGGCAGAGTGGATGTGGTAGAAAAGGCATAAACCGGAACAGCCTCCGCGAGGGAAGGAAGGAACTCCTTACAGCGGGAGAAGGGAGCAGTCAAACAACTTGAAGGCATAAGAGAAAATAACGTGGTGATGGGAGAATTACACCAAGGCAACCACGAACCCTGCGGATTCGTGTAAATGGCTCTGTGCACAAACGGAGTTTCTGAACTCCCAAACCTGCGCCTAGTGGCAGCCCAGTGCTTAACAGGACCTTGGTGGTGAGCTCGAACTTCATATGGGTCATATGTTATGACACTCGGTCTGGAATGTGCTGCTTAAACACAGAAACACACATGTTCTGGGTTAACTTGACGTTTTAAAAGTTATGTGATTCCCACACCGTAGTTATCACATCTGTCTTGCTCAAGACTGGGGATGACCCACAGGGCCTGGCATGGAGGGCGCTTGGTTTGGGTTGTCACTGGTGCCTTCTCCCTCCCCTCTGTCCTCCCACCTCTCCGTGGGCAGCTCTAGCTGAGGGGCGGGCTGGATAAACCGGCCCCTTCCCTCTCCGCTCCCCACCGGGCTGCTGGTCAGCTTCAAGTTCTTCCACTCTTGCAGCTGAAGGGCCGACCGCTGACCGGGATGGGACAACGTGGAGTAATTAAGAATATTCTAGCAGTTTGGCGGTAGCAGGTGGTTACTTAAATATTTTTCGGTTGCCTCAGATTTGAAAATTTCTATAACGTATCAGCGGGATTTGTGAAACTGCAGTGTTTTGGAGGGCGGCCACCCCTTTCCAGGGACGGGGCCCAGTCACGTGAGATGGGTCCACTTTTCACATCTCTCCGAGGATGGACTCCGTGTGGGCTGAGAGCGTCGGCCTCGACCCCAGACCTGGCCGCTTTGCCTCCAGACGGCGCTTCTCTGCACCCCTGGGTGTCCAGAGCCTGTTACACAGCAGAGCAAAACCCTCAGCCCCGTGGCAACACCTCCCGCCCCACCAGGACCCCGAACAACAAATTTAAGGACACTGTAAACTGCCTGCTGTTATTCTGATGGCAACACCAGGACGAGCAGAAAGGCGTGGGTGTCAGCAACAGGGTACTGGAGAAAGATTTTAAAGCTGGCCACGGTGTGAGTTGACTGCTGGAAGGTGACCCTCTGACTTTCCCTTGGAGAAGACCCGTCCTTTCCTTCAGGGAACACGCCGATGTGCCTGCGAGTTTCCTGTGGGTGAGTGCCCCCCGCCACTCCTGCCAACACACGTGTGTGCGCACACACACACACGTGCACACGCACGCACACACGCACGCGCACACACATGCACACACGCTCAGTCTGTGGCTCCTGCACCAGGCCTCAGTGCAAAAGAGAGCAATGGTGTCACAGAAGAGACGCAAAAGGACCGTGGGCTGGAGGGGTCCTCCTGGGCTGAGCCGCCCAGGCAGTGTGGTGCCGGGTGCAGACGCAGGCTCACAGGGACGTCACCTCGGGGGACACAGGTAATACCTGGCGGGACAGGAACTCAGGCCAGGAGTCCGCATGAGTGTCCGCAGAGGGCTTTGGGGAACTCGCCTTACGACGCGTCCCTGCTGTCATCTGCTCAGCCCGAGCCGCTGCTGTGGTCTCAGGCAGTGTCCCTACGGCAGGAGCCCGTGTCTGAGCAGGAGGGGAATTCGGAGGTCAGCGGGGCCCACGACGGCTCTTATCTGATTCTTGGATTCCTCACGCCTCATTCCTGGCTGGGCCCGTCGCTGCTGCGCATTCCAGCACCGGGACCTCGTGTTAGAGCAGCTGGGTTTGAACGTCTGGGGCCGGCCCAGCTGGGAGAAGCCCTGGGAAGCGTGGGCTGGAGTAGGGGCAGGGGGCGGGAGACAGGTTCAGATATTTCCCGTCTCCACCTCCAACCCCCAAATAAAGCTGTGTGTGTGCCTGTATGTGTGTGTGTGTCTGTGTGAGTCTATGTGCACACATGTGTGCCTGTGTGCTCATGCATGTGTATGTGTGTACATGCGTCTGTGCCTGTGTGTATATGTGTGTGTCTGTTTTTACATGTATGTAGGTATATAGGTGTGCATAAGTGTGTCTATGTGTGTATAGGACAGTGCGTGTGTGTATTTGACTATAGGTTTGTGTGTGCATGTGTGTATGTGCATGCATGTATATGTGCCTGAGTGTCTATACGCTTGTGTGTATCTCTTATCTTTCTGTGTGTATTTGTGTCTGTGGGTCCATGTAGGTGCGTGTCTATGACTGTGTTTATGTGTGTGCGTGTATGTGAGTGTGTGTGCATTCGTGCATGCGTGTGGCGAGTGCAAAGGCAGAAGCAGGGCCAGCCACGTGCTGAGTAGACACCAGTGCTTTCCCTGCAAACAAACAGGTGTCCTCTTGTGAGACACATGGTTCTCCAACTCCTGGGAGTAGTTCTGCCGTGTGTTTTAGCAGCTCAATGACGCCGTTTCCTTGACATGAAGCTATACCGCTCTGACTGACTAATTCATAAACATGCCTTTTTTAAAAGAACTTATAAAGCACTTGGTGGGTAAAGATCTGTGATATGCTGTCTGTGCTGAACGAATGTGAACATAAATGACATCTTAAAAGTTGTGGTGCGTGGGAAATTTCCCCCACACACAACTGCTTTTAAATTACTAAGTCTTAGGCCTTTGGGTTAATCACACGTGCTTTCTATGTGCTAGCTTTCATTTCCTGTTAAATGACAATCAGAATTGAAACTGAAATCAGGAGACAAGGAAGCTTTTCCGAAGGGCTTAAGAGACTAATTGTCCTTCAGTGTCCCCTGATTTCAGTTTCAATTCTGAAGAAGACCAAGACAAGTCAGGTCTTCTTGTCCCTTGACTATGGCCCCGAATATTCAGAATTAAAGGCAGACATTAGCAACAGATTGAAATCCCTATTGTCAAATTATTCCCAGATCTATTTTACGTCAGATTACCGAATTCTGTGACTAGATTGTACTCCTTTGTAGGAAAGCCATTAGGTTTAATAATTTCTGGTTCATCAAACGTGTGTATCACACAGTTCCGTTCCTTACGGATCCTCAGAAAACATTCTGCTGTTAGATTAAATTTACAAAGATCAAATAAAAATTTAAAAATTACACAAAAAACATGGTTGATGGTCTTTGAAGAGAATGAAGACGATAGAAAGTTTAAGAGACTTCACTGAAGTTGTATAGAACCACAACACAACTGGTCTATTAGTCAACAGTTTTCAGCAATATGTCCTGAATTGGTTGAACCAATGATGCACTTAGTGTTAATACACTTAAATATTTTTTATTCTAATTAATGAAACTTTGAGCTAAACCCGTCTTAAATAGCTGTGATATTTAGCTGAAAATTACCCATAATATTGGCATGAAATTTCTTACACATTTTCCTCTTATAAATGTTTTATACACTTAAGAAAATGTTATTCTATGAAATTGTAGACATGTATGATTGAATCTTTCTTAATTATTCTAACATGATTTATACATCTGTGAAAGTCAATTATAAACATTGTTCAAGTTAATAATTTCCAACTATTTATTAAATCTCTTAAGACATGTGTTAACTGTGCTAATAAATGTTAATATTAATAGCTATCTGAATATACTGACCTATGGAGCAATATTAAGTTATTTGTCAAATTTTTCCTCGAGAAGGGATTTTACAGACAAGTGCAATCGGCAAAAGGAAGTTTACAAATTATGGACTGAACACAACGTGACAGAGATAAGCCGCGCTATCAAAAGCAGAAAAACACAGAGGCTCAGCTGTGTGGCAGGACTTCCCTGCGGGGACCCTCTGCAGCCTGGTCTGGCTTTACGGACTCTGCCTCATACCCCAGTAGACACTCAAAGCATCGATGCTGTTGGCTAAACGACTCGGTGTCTGGACTTACGACTGAGGCTCTCTTACGGCACTCTAACGGGTGTAGTGTACACAGTGGGCCTCACCGGATCCTTAAAAGTTCTGTGCCTTACGGGTTTTCACGTCCACATCACAGAATGCCAGCATGCCAGCTGCTGTCTCATCAGCGTAGGTAGACAACCATACGGCACTGGCGTTTTCTTACCAGCGTATGCAGATTACAGTGGGGCATCAGACTGCACGTGTAGGAACGTCTTCAGTCTTAGCTTTACGGGGAATAGTTTTCTGCATTGTCTAGATTGGCTCGAAGTCTAGTAAATGGCAAATTGAAGCCTCACAGCTGGGCCTGGTTGCCAATGCTCTTACCGTTGGGAATAACGGTCTGTAATTATTACACCCAGAGAAAAAAATGTCACTCGCAAAGAACGGTCTTGCCCAGACCAAATAAGGCTTTCGTGATGTATCACTTCCATAAATATTTATGTTCACGTTGAAATACAATTCCCATTTGAAAGCCATCTTACATACGCACTCACGGAGGTGTGTGCTCACTCACGTATGTGTCTCCGGAGCAAAATCCGGGCGGCTGTAAATAAATAGCTACAGTCTTTTCACAGAGCCTGCAGAGACCTTAGTTCAACTCCAGCAATGTAAAAGGGCCACACTAAGTTATTTGTTAGTATCGTTTGTATTTTAACTGTCAAACTAAATAATTTCGTACTCTTTCTTTTCTTCCCCCCCAAAAAATAATGTGCTCACAACGCAACAAGCATACGCACAAATCTAACATGGGATTGAAGCTTTCCCTACTTTCTTTTCTTTTTTTTTTTTTAAGACAGAGTCTCACTGTGTTGCCCGGGCTAGAGTGCTGTGGCGTCATCCTAGCTCACAGCAACCTCAAGCTCCTGGGCTCAAGCAATCCTCCTGCCTCAGCCTCCTGAGTAGCTGGGACTACAGGCATGCGCCACCATGCCCGGCTAACTTTTTCTATATATTTTTAGTTGTTCAATTAATTTCTTTCTAATTTTAGTAGAGATGGGGTCTCGCTCTTGCTCAGGCTGGTTTCGAACTCCTGAGCTCAAACAATCCACCTGCCTCGGCCTCCTAGAGAGCTAGGATTACAGGCGTGAGCCACCGTGCCCGGCCTCCCTACTTTCTTTGTTAAACCCTTTTTTATCCACATGGACCTAAATAGAGCAATAAGAAGTTGCCGATCCTACTATTTCTAATATCTGTTGAGAGCCACCCTTCCACGGAGAAGCAAGGGACTCTGAAGCCGAGGACAGATTCCTGCTTCACCAGTTCAGATTTAATCTTTCTGTGCCTCAGTTTACTTATGTAGGCTATGGTCCCTGCCTCATCAATTTCTCGCAAGGATAAAATGAGTCGACACACTGAAAGCAGTTGGAACAGTTGTAGCAAATAGTAACCGTGGTATTTACTGTACGAATAGACTGGCTATTTATCCCTCAAATAATTTTAAAAAACACCTCGCCGTATCAAAATTAACCAGAATGGTTTAAAAATTAAATTTAAATAATATCACTTGAATAATTGTTATGTAACACATCTGTTTCATTATTTAATGGCAAAAGATTTTGTGACGGGTGGCATCTTCCTGACATCTGTGAGTGGTTCCAGTCACCCTTATTAGTTTAATTCTTCTCTACAGTGAGTTCTTGACGTTTCTCAAACCTAAGCAGATCTCTGGGAAATTTCTTCTGGCTTCTAACTCATGGACAACAGAGCCACACAGATCATTTTGGAATCCCCCAAAGTCATCCATTCTCTGGGTTTAAGCAGAAGGAACTCGGGGCCCACTCCTGGGAGGATTCTCTTTTCTAGAACGATGCCTTTGTCCACTTGGATCAGAGTCATTCTTGCATCTTAACCTGGTTTAAAAATCATTTCTTCTGAATACAGTGCCTCGCAAACCCTCCACCCTGGCATTAGGCTGCTCAGAGAAGTGAAGGGCAAATTAACACCTGTTAGACAGAGCATAATGGTAACATTAGTCTAGTAAGAACACATGGGGCTTCTAGTCTCTTGAAAATGCTCGAATTGCATTGTCAGAACTTGGTCAGCATTTGCCCCAATAGACTGAGAGAATTAAAGTGCTGCAAATGTGTACATTTTTAATAACCATATTGTGCTTCCGATGTGTTTCTTCACTCAACATGGACTTGTGGCTTAGCACGGCCTGAGCATTCGACAGGCAAGCAGAGTAAGACGAGTCCAGGAGGGGCAGGGTGTACCGGTCGGCACAGCCCAGTGTGAGCAGGGCTAGGAGGGTAAGATAGAAATGATGTCTGTCTGTAGGAAATTTATCCTCTGAAAATTATCATTCTCTCTCTCTCCATCAATCTGTACTTGCATGTGTGCACAGAAATCGTGATGTAAAATAGTATATTATTTAAAAGTTTAGAAAGGTTAGATAAGATTAAAATTACTTCTTGGTGTCTGTATGCATAATATATTTAGAGAATAAGTACGCACACACAAAAGGCACACACACAAGGCACACACACTTTTGTCTCAAAAGGAGGAACACGAGAACTTAGAGTCACGGTAGCTCTCGCAACTGAAACTCGGTGGAAGTGGTTCTCAAACCCTTGGTCACCTGGTTCAGGTGCCCCCAGAAATAGTCTTGACTACGTTTGGAGAAGAGGCACAGAAATCTGCTTTTTTCCATGCCATTTAAAAAATAATCTATTTTCTTATTGCTTCTTTGGTGGTGTTTTTTTTTAAGTGGAATTATTCAGTACATTAGGCAGATTTATTAAGTTTGCAATAGTGTAATAATTGTTTTATTCAGAAATTTTAAAACACTTTATTCTCTAATCAGTCCCTTGAGGGAGACTTAGTTTTAGACTTTTTTCCTTCTTTCTCTTTCATTTCTTAGGACATATTGAGGTTAATTAAACACTCATTGGAATAATCAACTCTGAATTATCCATTTGTTCTGCTGTTGAGCTAGTGAAGGATGCTGAATTGCTGGGATTTTTTTAGATTATTTTAGATAATATACCAAATAAGCAATCACTGGGATTTCTGGTTGACAACATACTGGATTATCGGATGTTCTTGTTCCTTGGAAGTTAGTAGAAATTCGTAAGTCCTGACACAGAGTGTATTTGAGATACTGTCCTGAACACTGTATGTGATCATTCAGCATGTTGCTCTCTCTGCCAATCTGCCTCTGGGAACATTTCATAGAGATTCAGGTTGTTCTCATAAACATTAGTAATCTGGAATTTTCAGATAATATTTTCACCGTTATCAAAACGTCCTCTTTCCTACGGGCTGCATTATTCTCCTGTTTGGTGCTACTGCCCCGATCAGTATGGCTTTTAGATACAGTAAATGCTACGGCCAAAACGCGCCCTTTGCTGTTCATTTTCTCATAAAATAATACTTGTGGGATAGATTCTTTACTCATCTCACTTTTCATATCATAGAAAGACTTTAACTCAATTTGGGTCAAACCAGCATGGCTGTAACTTGAAAGAACTGGCCCTGTGCTTTTCGTGAGCCCTCAGGGAGGGGAGCGAGTTATGTCCTAGATGAGGAACACTGACTTTTTCCTGAGGAACTTGACTGTGGGGCTTGAGTCTTCCACTTATCAGTTTATCGGAGCGTGTAGGTATGAAGTGTACGTTAGCATTCTGCGTTAAAGGCTGTTTAAGGATAGATTTTTTTAGCTAACTCGAGTAGTCAGGTTTTGTCCCTGTGTGTGGCATCTGTCATGGTTACACCTGTCACCTGTCAGTGCCGCCTGATTCGCTGTTGTCATTTACCACAGATTTGCATCTTGAATTAAACGAGCTGGACAAATAGAACTCTCACTCTACTTTCTTCTTTTTAAGGGTTAATTTCTCACACAGCAAAGACTCTCAAGTTTAGATCTATACCACTATTCCAAAAGTACGGAATATAATATTGTTTTAAGACATAAGACAGCACTAACATTGTTCAGCAATGGGATGCTAACCTAACCAGATTTAGAAATGATCAAATAAGTTCTCCTATTTGAAAGTAAATTGGAAACAGAACAGAGCGTGAGTGTGTTACCTCCAGTGTGAGCTAGTACGGATAATTTTAAAAGGCAGACGTACGCCTGCGGTAAGGGTGGCGTCTGTTCCGTGTAGGTGCTGCGGGTGCTCTGATAAACCTACATCGTGTACTGTGTTTGTCAACATCGATATTCTTTGATCCTGCTAAGAAACTGTGGTTTTATAAGACAGGGAGGTGGGGAAAAGTATACTTTCTGGGACTTTGTATCTCCTGAGTGATTCGAGAATTATTCTCAGGTCCTCAGAATATGGAATTGCACGCACACATTGCTGGGGAGTAGATGCTGAATAATGAAGACATTAATTGTCCCCTACTTTGGCTATTATTTCAGTCGAGCTTCTAATTTATGTAAAGCTTGCAGTCTTTAGCTATACAGGATGCCTGTGCTTCGGAAGACAAGCCACCTGCCGTCCTGTCCAGCAGAATGGATGGTCGCGGTTTAGAGCGGAAGAGCCGGAGAGAACGCGGCCTCGCGCGAGGCGCCGAGATTGGATCGCTGCCCCTCGGCAGCTTTGTTTGATCTTGATGTTGAGATATTTGGAAGGAGATCAATAATCATCAGATGTCTCGAATCCACTGAAAAAATAATTACACAATATTTAACTGGCACCGTGGCACGACAGGATGGTCTTTCTTGAAACACGGAATAATCATGCTACAATTTTTAACTCAAGATAGTTTTTTTAAAAAGCCCACGACTCTCTCTCTCTCTGTGTATATTTATATATACCCTCTATATATGTATATGTATACATGTATGTGTGTGTATATGTAGCTATATATAGTTTACATACATACATACAACTTTTCTCGGTTCCACACTAACTGAGACAATGGCAAGAGTACAGCACAGCCTGAATCCAGACATTCCAGGTAATTTCGCTTCTGATTCAGACTGTGTCCCAATCAGTGGGAATGAACTGAATCACATCAGTCGCCTTCACGGTGATTTCGTTCCTGGAGGGCGTGTCGGCTGGCACTCCCAGCGATGAGTGTCAGCCTCTCTTTTCACTTCCTTGGGAGGTGAGTCTCCTTCCTTCCTTCCTTCTTTGTACTTGCACTTATTCATACCATCGGCATGCCTTCAGGATGTGATACGACATGTCGGCTAAAAGCAAGATACTGAAATAAATGTTACCATATATAACATTTTATTAAATGACTAGAATATTAGCATTTGTCAAAGAAAACACTTCTGTTATAGGGAAGACGGAAGTTTGCTCTGAAACAGGGAAACGTGTTACTTAGAGTTGTAGCCTTTCTGAGGGCCAGTAAAGCCAGGGACACGCCGTCGTGCTGATGGGATCCACCTTCCCCTTCTTGGCCATCCGCTCACACTGGTTGGCAAGGTGACTGGGAGTTTTATGTTTTCTGTGAGAATACTGATTTTTGGTGAGTTTATAACCATTTGGTAGAAGAAAAATGATTGAATACATGGTACCTGTATTTAAATGTTAGACATTTGCAAGATATTTCAAATGTATGTAAAATTACTCGTTGGAAAAATAATTGGCCCAAATTTTAATCGTATTTTTATTCGGAAAATATATATGTGGTTATTGCAGTGGCAGAGGCGGAAACTTCTGGAAGGACACTGAGGGAGGACACTCTGCATTTACCATGATCATTTATGCCTCACTGGAGTCAAAGAGACGTCCCGTCTCCTGCTTACAACGTCGATGCACTCGGGAGAGGAATGAGTTTGTGGAGGGGTATTTGGGGTGTCCCAGACTAACTCGGCAGCTAGAGGCAAGGGACCTGCTCATCCCACAGAGGGCTTTTGCAGCCCGTGTAAACAGTTCATGTGAAAAGAGTCTTGGATAATAGATACATTTTAAATAAGCTGCAAGAAAAACCATGAACAGTTAACTCTATATTTATCGTTTCCACCCCTCTAAGCTAAGTGTCTCAAGTCTAAGATTGGTTCATATAAAGGTGATATGACATCACTTCTCTAGTTTTTCTCGGTGCTCTCAATCAAATGTATTTATTGAAAACATATTTGCCCGGTCACTGTTGACTGCTTGTATCTGTCTAGAAGCACACTTGCGGGAAACCATTTGTGTTACCTTCGGGGCTATGTGGATTGTTTTTAACGCTGGCTTTTTAAATGATGCCAACCTCAGTCAAGGTGATGCATCTCCTAGTACTCACTCGAGACGAGAGTGAGCCGTACTTCCCCATGGCCATGTGGGGTGCGGGGCACCACGCAGAGGGACACACCTACGCTGGGAATCGGTGTGGGGTCAGCACACGGCAGGGGCTGCGTTCTCGGGCAGGTGTCAGGACCAACACCAGGAGTTAAAAGTGACTCACAACTCCACCTGGCTGTGGAGGGCTGAGCGGTTTAAAGTTCCTACTTAAGTAACACTTTAATTAAAGTACAATTCAGGGCCAGAAAAACCATTATTTGACCCCCACGACTGATAGGGAACAAGTTGGACAGTGGGCGCAGAGCAAGTTTCTTCCAAAGCAAGCTGTATGTGTTTGGGGTCAGGGAGCAGAATGTTCCCTCTCATTATAAACTCTTGATTTCCTCTTTTGAGTCTGACAAACCTTCTATATTTTCTTAAGACCTCCCAGAAGCAAATAAGTAATGCTGGAAAGAGGAAGCTAAACAATGATTTGCTCAATTTGAAAGAAATAATTTTTTTCACATGATACCAAACTTTTCTCAAATGCAACATGCCCTGCCCTGCTTTGTTCTCCAATTTTCCAGCTAAATCCATCTTAAGGAAGTAGTATCATCTGCTTAATTAAATATACTTTCTTCAACTTTAGCTGAATTTTTCCACAATGAGTGATTCAGCTTCTTAGAAGAGATTGTCACGAGCATTACAGCAACAGATAAATGTGGCATTCCTTCCTCACTTGCTCTTTTGGGACCCGCGGTGTGGCTGGGTAAACAGTGACCTCATCTTTAGTCATGCAGTTTTACTGACACTGTAATGAAAGGTATCAGCACAGATTTAAGGTCGATGTCAATTTACTGACTCAGTCTGTTTTGGCTTTTCAGTTTTCGAATAATTCACCTTAATGGAGCTAAGGTTGAGAAAATTTAAAACATTTTTTTCTACCTTATTTTTTTTCACCATGCAAGCAATGCCTGCTCCTTAAATAAATGTAAAAGAATAGAAAGAATATAGGAAGTTAATTATGGATAATCCCATCACCCATATAGAAACACGGTTTATATTTTTCCTTGATTTTGAAACACACGTAGGATCTTTGTGCACCCTTTTTTAGTAAGTTTCAAGGAACTGGAAATGACAGCTCTTTCTTTTCAATCAGTTCTGAAAATCTGATATTCTTAAATGGTTTTTTAAGACCCCAAAATATTTCAGTGGTGTTAAACTTTAACCAACTCAGGTGACTTGTTTATAGGCTGTAAAACCTTGAGAAATGCTTTGTATCAGCAAATAGCACAAACCCTGGATTCCTGGAGCACGTATTGTGTTTGTATGCAAACATAACCCTGAAATGTTTTCTTTCCCTGAGTGTTTGAGACACATTCTTCTTGTTTGAAAGCCTCATGTATTACTCAACGACCTCTGTATCTAAACTATGTTAAAGATACATAGAAAAGAAATGACATCATTGAGCTGATCTTGTTCTTTTAGCTTTGTGTTTAGCTAACGCTGAGCAGGCCAGTGAGTCATGCAATCCTGTGACCAGCCAGGCACTTTTCCAACCCCAGAGACTGTTAAGATCTTTGACAACAGAACCTGTAGTTGTTTGAAGAGGAGGTTCCAGCAACGACCTGTACACTTGGTAATAGCAGGCTTCGTGGGCAGCAAAATTTGTTTCCATTCCTACCGAAGAACAAAACACCAATGATAACACGTAGCAAAGCTGACTCATTTCCTCATTTGCAGATGAAAGGAGTTGTCCAAGAAGTGACTCTCTCACAGGGAAATAATGCTTCTTCCCTTCAGGTAATTACGTGCGTCTTTGGAAAGCAAGGCTGGCTGTACCATCGGCTTGCCAGTTATTAGGTATATTCGGAAGTAAATTTTATTATGAAATAATATCACGCATTCAAAGCCAGGTCCATTTTTATCCTTAAGTATGTGAGTTGCTGATTTTAGACACTATTCGGAAGAATCATCAGGTGTCCCAGGTCAGGGGGAGAGGGGGCATGTGACCTTGGAAGGTCGGGGTGGAGGAGGCTCAGAGGGGTGCAGCATCCCCCACACGCACCTGGGGACGGCACACCCGTCCGAGGCCGTGTGATTTGCGGCCCCGGCCCTTCGCTTGAACCCACTCGGCAGGCGCTGCCCGTGGGGGCGCCGGCTCCTGTCCTGCGAACTCCCCCCGGGACAGTCTGGGAAACCGAAAAACCTCCACCCGCCTGACTTGCTGGAATCTCCTGGGCTTTACCACCAGGCCGTGTTTACAAATGCATTCCTCAAAGCTAGTTTGGAAGATATTTATTTTTAAGCCAAACATGTTGCAAGAGGAACGGCCTAACGCATAACTCTGATCATTGCCGAAGTCATATCTGGTTTTCTTCTGGACTCGATTTTAATAGGACTTTACAAAAATGGAAATAGGCGTCTCTAAATAGGATTTCCCTGTTTTCATTCATTTACAGCGTGCACCTTGCCCTCTTGCTCTGCTTGGTAGGCCTGCTTCCAGATTCTCCTGTAATTTTAACAGTTGTACAACTCTTTTTGTTGTTGGGAAATCTCAAATTGTGAAACCTGTTAAACAGAGCACATTTAAAAATAACTTAGCCTTTTCTACTGTTTGGGTAAAGCCACTAGCCTGTCGGGGCTGCTAATGGGAATGAGTGACCACGTGAGATTACCTCCAGAGCCAGCTTGTTTGCTCCCAGGAAAAAATTCACGGAGCAGCTGCAGACTGCATTCCGGAACCTTCGCCAACGACTTTGTGGACGTGCACCGCTGGGTCCTAGCACCGCCCGCTGCCACTGCGGGTGGGGGGGGCGGAAACAAGGTGCCCAGGACAGAGGTCCTTTTGCAGGACGTCAGTATGGGCTCGTTCCAACTCACCAGGCTTTTTACGAGTGGGTATTTCCTCCTCTTGGATTCCTGGTACAAGGCCAGTGGAATGTTTAGTGTCTGGAAATCCACGGGTCTCGATTTCTTTTAATGCTTTGTGATTGACTCTCCCAGCGAACTTCCATCTGAATGCTATGCAGGGCGGCAATTGGGGAGTGATGGTTAACACATCGGAGCCCGGAATATATTTGTCAAACTGTGTTTGTCTCCTTGCCCACTAGCAAATCAGAGACCCAATGGTGCAGTTCAATATTTGAATCTGTGAGTCTCAGCTCAGATCACCAGCAAGGACAGCAACGAGGAGGGCAGCAGGTGGGTGCCCTCGTCCCCGCTCCCCACAAATTGGGCAGCTCTACTTGGCTCTGCTAAGAGATAAATAAAGGCTTTTAAACATTATCCGAAAGAGGACTTGAAAAGAGCCCCTGAAAGAGGCTATATCACCTCACCTGGGCACTCAGAAGAGATGACTTGGGTGGGTTACAGGTGATGTGCGTGAGCCGGCCATCTGCCGTAGGTGTCCTCAGGACTGTGTCCGTTGGCAGCACAGGTTGGTTTGTGACCGAGAGGATGTCTTGGTGCCAAGTGCAAGGTGGAGTCTAGCCATCTGTTACGTGCTGCGTGGCCTGAGCAGGTGTGTTGGAGTCGGGGATTCAGACTTTCTGCGTGACAATGATGCCGTTACATTTTTTTTTGTAGCATCATTTAATTTTAAAGTCTAGGAGGCTGATAACAGCACCTGCCATTTCCAATATGCTGAGCAGCGTGCTACACAATCCGTACACATCACTTCCTTGCATTCTTGCAGCAGCCTCATGGTTTAGGTGGTCTTTATTCTTTAGTAGAGGAGAAAAATGTGACCAAGATCACCATGTGAAAACATAGTGGGGGCCGCCGGAGACAGCTGGAACCCAGATCAACTGTCCAGTGTTGCTGCCAGGGTGGAGCGCAGGACGGTGAGGTGCTTGGCACAGAGCAAGCCCCAAAATATATGGACTATTATTGCTGTTGTTATTTCCCATTGCACAAGACAGAGCCACGAAGAAGGCTTCTCAACTAGGAAAATAATCAGCAGATACTTTCTTAGCATCTATGATCTGTTTCCAGTTATGTGCTATGGGGATTTCCTTTAAGAAAATTACATTCTGCAGTGGAATATTATTTAGCCAGAAAAATAAAAATAAAATCCTGTCATTTGCAGCGATGTGGTTGGAACGGGAGGCTGTTATGTGAAGTGAAATAAGCCAGGCACGGAAGGGTAAGCGCCACACGCTCCCACCCATACGTGGAACCCAGAAAGCAGACCTCAGGGAGGTAGAAAGCAGGATGGCCAGAGGGAGGGTGTCGGTACAGAAACACACTTAGGGAGAAGGAACGCGTTCCCGTATTCGATAGTAGACAGGAAACTATTTAGCAATAATTTATTGTGTATTTCAAAATAGATAGAAGAGAAAAATTATAATGTTCCCAACACAAAGAAGAGATAAATGTTTGAGCTGATAGATCTCCCAGTTACCCTGACTTGATCATTATGCATTGTATACATGTATTGAATATCACAGGCACCCCGAACTACGTACGACTATGACGTATTGATAAAAATACAAAAAATTGAAAAGAACGAGTGGTAAAGAAAGAGAATTGTGGCTAATACATTTAAAGATAAACGATCGATGCCTTCCTTGCCACAGGCTATAAATACATGATGAAGGACCCAGCACTACGAAACACATCAAGTAAGTGAGCATTTAAAAAACAAGAAATCGATATAGGTTTTTGGAAGACGCTTCGCAGAAAATGTCTTGAATGGAGAGAAATATTTCAATAATGCTAATAATACGACTGACATTTAACACTCATGGAGAGTGTGTTACGTACCAGGCATGACAATGAACACTTCACATCCAGTGTAAGATTTAACCCTTACCACATTCTGAGGAGCTGGGTTTTATTCTAAGCTCATTTTAGAAGTGAGGAAACAGAATGGCAGAGAAATTAGAAAACTCTGCGATCTGCCCAATGTCCTACCACCGGCCGGGGGGCTGGGATTCGACCTCGGGCTGCCTGATTCCAGCCTCGGCATTCTTCTTCCACACTCAGAGGCTGGCACAGAAACGGACGTATTTGTGCTCTAAGAAGAATCGTGCTGAAATTGGACGGGACGGTTAATTATTACCACTGTCGAGAGTCTAACTGGACCTATATTCTAAAAGACCCTGAGTCAAGATGTTAACAGAAAGGTGATTTTACTGACTGAAGGCATTCTGTGCCGCTCTAAAGCAAGGGAGTGGAAATGTCTGGCACACGCGTGGTGTTTGCCACGTGCCAGGCGCCGATCTTAGCGTGCTGAGCATTTTGTGGGATGCTCAATCCTATGGAGTCAAGTTCCACCGTTTTTTCCACTTCTCGGCTAGATGATGTAACCAGCCGCAGAGAAGTTAAGCCAGTGTCCGAGATCACAGGCCTGAGAAGACAGTGGGTCGGGACTGAAACACAGGGCTCGAGTGCCCAGGCCGTGTTCTTCTGGGTGAACCCAACATGCACATGTGAGCTCGGGGCTGTGTGAGCTCTTTGGAAACAGGAACTCAAATACCAGCAGAACCAGGAGACGGAAACACGCACTTGGATCGATAAGTAACCGTGTCTGCGTGCCTGGTCGGATGTGAGGCAGTGCGTTTTCTCACTAAATCCTTACGGCAGTTCTGTGAGGTAGGCACAGCGACTGTCCGATTCCAAGACGAGGCTGCTGAAGTCCAGAGTTAGTGATCGTGGACCTAGTTAGCAAGGGAGCCGGATTTGAAGCAAGATGTTCTAACATCATGCAAGATGCGCTTTAGCCTTTTTCTTGTGGATGTTGATGGGCTTGAGTCCAAGTCATCCTTCGAGGGCATCTGTCGGGTCCCAGGAACAAGCCTGCCTTGGAACCCTGGCCGCATTCAGCCATTGGCTGGGCCCCCTGGGAAGAGCAGCCTCCATGGAACTTGGCTGGAGTTCAGTGTGCAGAGTGAGACTGCTGGCCGGCGGTGCTCCCTGTGGTTGGCTGGCAGTGCTCCCTACGGCTGCTGATGCTCCCTGCGGCAGGAGATCCGAGTGGTGCGTCCTCAAGGCTCCCACGGTACCTTTCCTTGCTTCTGGTGAGAGGTGGTATATTCAGGTGTTGGGGTTGTCAATCTGCTCCCACGCCACAGTGATCATTTGGCTGGGCACAGAATGTCCCCACTGTTTCTGCATCCCAGTGTTACAAAGCCTGAGACCACACTCTCCAATCCTGCACGGGTAGCCCGTTCTGTCTCCCCGGAGGACTTCAGGCCCTTCTCCGTGTCCACACAGTTCTCCAGTTTCATGCCAGCCGGCTCCGTTACCGCTGCACCACTCAGCTTGGCCTTACGCGAATTTCAAAATATAATGTTGTTCAGATAGCAAGAACAAAATTGCCTCTGCAAAATTCTTGCCAATATGGCCAAGAATTTATAGCAGAAGTAAAATTGAATTTATTAAAATTAGTGATATTTAAACGCATGCAACTGAGTATTTTCAAGGCACTAAAAACTCATAGATTTGTACTTAGCCTTTCTAGAAACTACTTAAGATGAATACCTGATTTGATGTTTAAAAAACAGTCATAGTATTTATATATATATATATATATATACACACATATATATATATATATTTCTGGTTCTCATGTTATTAGGTTAAAGCACATTTCACAATGATCCCTGGGAATGACGTTTTTCCCTTGTTGAGGTTTCACTGAGTACAGAGAAGAGAAAAGGCAAACTCAGCATGTGATAAACAAACCATTATACTAGTTACATTACACACAGATAAGAGCAAAGTTTTTAAAATTAATTCAAGTGAATATTTGCCACAATTTTCCATTGCTGTAGGCCACGGTAAAACAAACAGTGCAGGTTAAAATCTTATTTTGATACAAACTTTCTGAATAATTATCTTAGCACTTCATTTCCCCTGCACATATTAATACAAAGCCACAAAGTATTTTTTACTTTCATTTGACGAATCAAAACATTCATCCAAAAATGTAATAATAGTAATTCAGTGGCTAGTACGACGCTTACTACAATTGATTAAATTAACGGCATGTTTCATTTTGCCAAATGCTAAATTTATATTATAGATCGCATGACGACTTCTGCCTGAATCCTCAACCCTGTTGAGAAGATTCCGGAAAATTCAGATTGTAGGACAGGGACGTACCCCTTGCTCAGAACAGTTTGGGGTTCTTCTCTCAGACGCCTTCCCCAGTCCTGACCTGCAGGGTCTGTGAAGTAATCGCCTCTGTGTGAGGCACAATCTCGGGATCATTCTTAGTGGCAGCTGGTGATTAATCAGGGGAACGTTGCTTTTGATAAAAATAAAACACCGAAGCGTGATTCTAAAGTCATGCGCCTAACCGTCTTGTGTAATGAATTCAATCTGAAGACATTTCCAAAAGAGGAATTTCCTGATTCCTTTTCGGTCCCTTTTTTCAATTTTGAACTGTGTGACTGTATTACTTAGCCAATTAAAAATTAAAGTAAAAAGAAAACAAGCATGTTTTGTGGATTATATAGAAATAGATACACACACACACACACACACACACACACACGGAGGATTTTCTTCCTATTATTGCAGGGGAAACACACTTTTGAACGCAAAAAGTCTCATATGCTTATTGTTAGTGTTCTCTAGGACACTTGCCACTGTGTGGTCAACGCACTCGCGTCCCCCCTGGCAGACGCCGCCCCTGCGGGTGAATGTTGGCTGTCGCCGACTGGAGGCTGGATCGTTCGCCGCTCTGTCGGGCGCACTTGGAGCCAGGGTATAAGTCTGCGATGGTGCTCCGTTCCATCCAGACGCGTCCCTGTTACAGGTGTCCTGGGCCGGGTGTCCAAGGATTCCCTCCTGCCCCAGCGGCCCCGTCCGCTGGCTGTGTGTGGCGTCAACGTCCTGCCTGCACGTTCCCTCCTTCCTGGGGGCTGTGTGGCTGCACTTCTGCTGGTTTCTTTCTCCCTACAGTTTTCCAGCGGAGCATTTCCGATTCCTTCTTGCCCTTTCTACAGCATATCACTGACCCCGGCCTGCCCCTGGGGCCTGCTGTCTGCGCTGCGTCCCATGGCCGGGCGGAGCGCGCCGGGCCAGGGCTCCACACCTTGCCACTTGCCAGGAATGCCAGCGAGTGGCCACCTGGGGACCCTCACCTTCAGGGCCCAGGATCCCCGCCAGTCTGGCAGGTGGCAACAAGTGCATTAGCCTCGTGGGATAATAGTAATTTCAACCTCGAGGGAATGATTCTTTATTTTTTCACTTTTTTGAAAACACAGTGGTAATACAATCTGTCGCTGTTCTCTAAGGAACACTTATTATACTGGGATTTTATTATTTTTTTCTTTTCTTTTTTTTACAAATTTATTTGTTATAATGGCCTGCAATACCTTGGTTGCAAAACCTTATTTCCTAGGTCTTCTGAGAGCTGGCTATAACCTGAGATTATTTTCATAATGGACTCTTTATAGAATGTACTTCTTAAAAGCTAAATGGTACTTATCACTTCATTTTGCATATTGAGTGACATTTTTACTTTGGTATTAATAACCCGACATTATAATAACAATAATAATAGTGAGGCTTTAAAAATCCATTACGAATCTCCTTAAACCCCGGTGAGCTCATTAACTCTTTGATAAAAGAAATCGGAATGAAGAAAAAACCCAAAGGGACTTGATTTCATTCTGCCTAATCTGACGACCTTGAGGAAGAGGCAGAAGCGGAAGAGAATTCTCCCGCCGGCAGCGCCAGCGGCCAGGTGTTGGACTGCCCAGGTAAAACCGGCCACAGATGGGGACCCAGAGCAGAGACACACTGCGGGCACCGTGTCGAGTCCGTTATGAATGGGAAGGCAGAAGGCGGCGATTTCTGCCCCCGTCCCCTCAAGGGAGGTGGAGGGAGGAGAGGCGAGGGGACCTCGTAATCGAAAACACACAGACAAGCCTGGATTCCCGCCCCATTCCACCAACTGAAAGGTGGGCGCGGTGGGCTCTCCGAGGGCAGGTCCAGGAGTTGGCGGGATTTGGGGGCATCACCCAGGCACGTTGACTTTACGAGGTATCTGGGTCCAATTGTGTCAAATTCATATATTGATGTCCTAAACCCCCGCACCTCCGAATGTGACCTTATTTGGATACGGGGTCTTCACAGAAGTGGTTAATGTGAAAGGAGGTCATCAGGGTGGGCCCTAAAGCCACCCGGCCAATGGCCCTGTACAAAGGGGAGCCCGGGACACAGACTCGTGCCCAGGGACGGCGCCAGGTGAGCGGGAGGCAGAGATCGGGTGCTGCTTCTGCAAGACGAGGCTGGGCCAACCACCGAAGCCGGGAGAGGCCCAAACAGGTTCCGCCTCAGAGCCTCGGGGCAACCAGCCCTGCCGACGGCGGGGTCTCGGACTTCCAGCCTCCAGAGCTGTGGGACGGCACGTTGCTGTGGCTTATGCCACCCGGTCTGGGGCGCTCTGTTACGGCGGCCCCAGGAAACCAGTCCACGAGGACACCGCGAATCAGAGCCAGGCCAGACGGAATCCTGTCCCCGCAAGGACGTCCGGTGTACCTGGAGAGTCGTCCCCACGGGGGCCTTGGCCATAGTGGGGGCAGATCGCCAGCTGAAGACCACGGCAGGAATTCAGACATCAGAGCCTGCGGGAGTTCAGACGACAGGAGACAAGTTAGGCTCTGGAGCTCCGGGAAGAGTCACACCATGTGGAGAGCAAAGGACACACTGGAAGGATGTGACAGGCACAGGGGAGGAGACCCCATGTTGGGGGTGAGCATTGGAGACCCCGCATGGAGTTGTCCTCACTGGCAGGGAAAGAGACGTGGCTTCGCGGATACATGTGCTCGGGGTGGTGGCAGACATGCCTGGGACGGGGAGACGCTCGTCCCTCGTGGAAGAGGAGGAAGTTGGTTATTAACCCTCACAACTGCCGGGAGGATGCGCGTTTGCTCCGCATCCCACCGTAAATAATAGAAAAGCAAAGTGTAAAATTTTATTTTGTGACTTCCATGTACCCCTAAAATTAGTGTAAAAATATAAAAGTGGCATGCATGAAATACTCACGGGAACATGATTACTGAACAGTAATGACTTTATCACTTAAAATCATTAAAGAAAATTAAATTTTATTCCTAAAGTTGAAAACATTTATTGCCATTTGCAGAATTTAAACTCAAATACACTTTCAATATTCATCATAAATAGTGCGAAGCAATTGTATTTAATAATTAATTGGCAGATTTTCTTTAAATATAGCTTTCACCTGTTTTTAGAGCTTTTTCTAGTCACTGATTTTTACTGGTAGGCAGAACCACTTACTCACATTTGCCATGACGCTTTGTAATCTGCGTCGTCCTTTTCGACAGCTCATTCAAGCCTAATTTGACTGTGCAGAGTGCATTACCAGGGGTTTATTGTCCTCGGAGGAAATTTCCAGCGTATAAGTTAAGATATCAAAGATAGTGAGCTGAGCAAGGTGATAGCGTAAAACCACAATGGAAATCTGACTCATTCTGAAACCTCAGAAACTGCAATGTGCCACTAAAAATATTAGTAATCTTTAATACGTTGCATGATTTCCTTTTGGATGTCCTGTAATTGTGAAGGACATTGTGAATAATCCACTGTTTCCAAACTTCTTGGTTTGCTGAGACCAAAAGACTCCTGAGATGGCTCTCGGGCGGGTGCATAGGATAACCACACCTGCCACAATTGCTCATCCGTCCCTCTCTGCACCAAAAAGAAAAGAAGAGTTTTATCTAGGTCATGTGTGCACATAAGGATGTCAGTTTTGTACTTTCACTTATTGAATTAAAAATTACCAGCTAGTAGTTCTAATATGTTATTGCAATAATTAAAATACAGATGGGAAAGTTGATGTTACATTTAAAAATGATCGTCGGATGATTGGCTAGAAATCTGATAAAACAGCAATCTGTTTAATTTGCATGTGGATTTTCAAGTTAATAAAACCAACATACGTTAGTCTCTATGAGACATCCTGTGCTTCTTAGAAGACCCGTGGTAAACTGTCATCTGTTTAAAGTTGTTTTCTCCCTGGGACGTCATCCACCATTTTGGGAAAACACACTCAGTCCATCACTACTGGTCTTCAGTGCCGGAGAAATATGTATCTTGATACAAATGGAAGAGTGATACCATTTCTCATGGTGGCCGCCACCCTACTGCATGTCATTTGTTTCAGAAAAACATGACATATTTTCAGGCTAGGTGTGGTGGCTCACGCCTGTAATCCTAGCACTCTGGGAGATCAAGGCAGGAGGATTGCTTGAGGTCAGGAGTTTGAGACCAGCTTCAGCAAGAGTGAGACCCCAGCTCTACTAAAAAATAGAAAATTAGTCCAGCATCATGGTGCATGCCTGTAGTCCCAGATACTCAGGAGGCTGAGGCAGAAGGATCACTGGAATCCAGAAGTTTGAGGTTGCTGTGAGCTATGATGACGCCATTGCACTCTATCTGGGGCGACAGAGTAAGACTCTGTCTCAAAAAATAAATAAGACATATTTTAAAGACCAAATATAGGAAGCTCCTTGAGCCCTGTTCCAGGGCTATTTGAGAACTCAAAGACTTATTCCTAATGAACAGCAAAGACGAAAACATTTCAAACCATGGTGCAAATAACATTGGTGCAAATAAAACTGGTTCAAGAGCAGTTTTCACTTGGCTGTTGCTAACTGCTGTTTCACACTTGGTGATCACTGCATAGAAATGTCTTATCTGAAAGGAAGAAAGCACAGCAGCCTGACCTAGATTGAGAAATAGTCCTTAAATCCAGACACTTTATCTTGTGTTAGCTCATTGTAAACTGGGTGGTGTAATTAGTTTCAGCTCATACAAATGCTAAGTGTCATTCGCAACTCTAATTTTAATAATCTACAACGAAGGTTTCCTAACGATTCAGGGAGACACACCCCAGCTGTAAAAAAGTTTTTGATCATAAACATCCAAAGACATTGATAATTTATTGATGCGTCAAACAGGAACAAAATAAAAATTATAGATATGTAAGTCTTCTGAGATACTTTGAGCATTATAAAAGATACACATAAACATAAAAAGCAAATTAGATAAAAACAAATATACATAGAAGTTCTAACATTCTTTTCCTTGTATTCCAGTGCATCATTTGGTACAGACTGTGGGGGGTGCACACCTCACTTTTGAGACCCCTGAGCCAGCGTGAAGCCAGAGGCACATCGTGGAGGGACCAAGCAGGGAACAAAGTTGACTTCCTCGTTTCACGACTCTGGCCAAGCAAGGCTGTTTCCTCCAACTCAAAGTCAAGTTGCCCCGGATAAAAGTAACTTTTAATCTTCATTAGTATGATTCATGTTAATGTTTATGGCTTTGAAATCACAAAAGATGAATTATTTTATTTTAGCTAAAGCACAATTACAAGGAGATATTTGCCATAACCACAGAGAGGGGAAGTAATGGATTTTATTTTAAGACACATAAACTGAGATTGTGGACATGTGATGAAGCATAACTCTTTCACACTGGGGGAAGATAGAGACCAAGGTTTATTGATCACCCACCAGGTGCCAGGCACGATTCTGGATGGCTCGAGTGCGTTCAAAGACATCGTGGCTCTAAATTCCTTTACGTGTTGCTCAGGAGATAGCAAATGCTATTATTATGTTCATCATTTAACCATCAAAATTACCCAGACACCTAGCTATCACGAGACATCTACTGAGTCACCTAAAAATCAGAGAGTTTTAATGATGTCAGCTGTAGTCACACATTCGTAAGAGGCAGAATGGGCATTTCTGATCCCATAGCTCGGTTTTTAGAGTTTTAATTTGTTTTGTTTGTTTTTCTTTTTTGCCGCTATCACTGTTTAGCTGCTCAGGTAAGAAGCCCAGAGTGAAGAGGCCGCCCCACCTGGTTCTGCCCCGTCACAAGGACAATGATGGTAAATAGTTGTTTATTTGAAGATATCCACAGGATGACTTGCGTGTCCTTTGTCATTCTCTGTGCTGGGCCTGGTGGCAACGCCACAAAGAGGACATTGTCATTCTGTGCAAAATATCGAAGAGCGTGCTTTGAAATAATTACCTTTTGGCTTCTATTTTGTTGTGTGGGTGCTTATAGGCTCATGGTGATTTCACTGCCAAGACTCTCTAAGAGAATGCGTGTGTTTCGGTATTATCTTGTTTGCAGTCTGTATTAGTTCTCTCTCCCTGCGCACACTTACTCCCAAAACTTAAGTACTGGCTCAAAATAACACCAGGTATTTATTACCTCTCAGATGTTGTGGTTCAGGAGTTTGGGTGTGGCTTACCTGCGTGGTTCTGGCTGAGGGTCTCAGGTGGCCATGATGATATCTGCGGAGGCTGCAGTCATCTGAAGGCCCGACTGGGGCCGGAGGATTCTCTGTCAAGGTGGATCACGCACGCTCGAACATCCTCACAGCATGGCAGCCAGCTTGCCTGGCGAAGGCCAAGAGTGAGAGAGGAGGATGCCTTCTGGCCACTTAGACCTGGCCTCAGGAGACAGGCGCCATTCCTGCAGCCACCTGCTGTTTGTCAGAAGCCAGTCACAAGTCCAGCCCACACTCAAGGGGAGCAGAATCAGACCCCGCCTGCAGAAGGGAAGATTGTCAAGAATTTGTAGATATATTTTCAAACCACCACACAATGCATTTGACAAGATTCTGGTGATAGAACATTTGAAATATTTTATGTAGATTGTAGATAACTGGGAAGAATCTGATATTTCAACCTATTTGGAAGCTTCCAGATTGGCTTGTCACAGTTTCCCGAGTGCAGATGGAGGACATGCATACTCTGGGTCAAAGACCAGGAGGACTTCATGGCTCAAGCGGCGGCGGCAGCCCGAGTATCAGCAATTTCAGTTCTCTGACTACCCGGTCCCATGGGGGTGACTCAGAGAGGGTCAGGTGACGTTTGCACCTGCAGTGGGTGCATCTCAGGGGATGATCTGAGCTTGGGGGCTGGTCTGCAGGCTGTCATAAGAGGTAGTGACCACACCACCCTTTGCTTTGAGGGACACGCTGGCTCCGTCTCCCAAGGCTGCTCACTGTTTAAACGTCTTTGAAAACAGAGTCCGGAACAAAGACTCTCATTGCCTCTGTCATAAGTTGTGCAGAAATGTGAGGCTCATGGAGAATTCTCTTCAAGTTTATGATGAAGGTGGTTGAAACAGAACCAACAGAAGATAGATAGATACATAGATGATAGATATTTTAAAGAATTGACTCATGGGCTTGTGAAGTCTCGGTGAGTCTGAAATCTCAAGGAGGGGGGTGGTTCTGCAGGCTGGAGACTCAGGAAAGGGTTGCAGTTCCGATCCAAAGACAGTTTGGTGTGAAAGTAGGAAGAGCCCAGCCTTCAGGTGCAGTTCGAAGGCTGTCAGCTGCAGAACTGTCTCTTGCTGGGGGCAAGGTCAGCTTTCTGTTCTCTTTGGGCCTTCAACTGATTGGATGAGGCGCACCCACACCAGGGAGGCCAATGTGCTTTGCTCAGGGTCCACCAATTTATGTGTAAGTCTCATCCAAAAATACCCTCCCCTCGCAGAAATGTTTGCACACACATCTGGACACGGTGGCCCAGCCAAGTAAACGCATAAAATTAACCATTGTGATGGTGATGCCGTTGTTTCCTTCAATAGCAAGAGCTGAAAATCAAGCAATAAAAAAGGCATTTGACTGAGAGGTACAGAAACGCAGCCTGTATTTATTGTGAAGTGTTCAACCATGAGGGTTCATCTTTTGAAGATATTTCTAAATTAAACGAGGTGATTTTTCTCAACTTCCAGTACAGTATTTCAGATTCATCTTTATTAACTTAAAAATACATACTAGCATGGTTAACCCACGGCAAACAGATTCGAAGATTTATAGACTTGGAGGAGACCCTAGAGGTGTTGTCATCCATCAACATCATGTTAAGACTTTCTGAAAATCGTTCAAATCGTTACCTGCGGAGCTGAGACTACAGAGCAGGACCCTGGCCCCGGGCTCCGTGCGGCATCTGTCCAAGAGTGTTTGAACTGTGGTTCGCGGAGCCTCGGGCTCAGCAGAGGCTCCTCAGGGGGTCACTGGGAGGACGGGGGGCCACAGCAGAGGGCTTCAGTTCCGCCTGGATTGAATACTGGAATACGACATAAAGTTCTATTTGAAAAAGGACTATTTTGCTGTAGCAATCTTGCAAACGATTCTCTTATGTATTTGTAATGGGCACTTTTGTTGCCACTAACTCACATTAACATGTTCAAATTACATCTGAGAACCGATGTCCAAAAAATAACCTTAGCTTAGAACTTTTAAGTTTGAATTTTAATAATTTGGTCCAGTTTGAATTTATAAGCACAAGGAAATTATTAACTCATCGACTTAGTAGTGTGGAAAGCATTCTGCTTCATATTTAATCTTTAAAAATTATGACAATGGATTGAATGGGATAATCAAAACTGCTTTTTTATAGGCATTCATGAAGGAATATTAGAAAATACAGATAACAGAAAGAAAAAATTATCGAGTATACCATTCCCTTTGACAGTATTTTTATGTATTGCCTTTCAGTGTTTTTTCTGGGCAGAGGTTTCTTTCTCTACATAGCTGTCAATAAACTGTGTACATACACACAATGACATGTGACATTTTCAGTTATATATTTAAGCCCTTTTCTATATTATGGAACAAACAGGAAAACATAATGCTGAGTGACTATGTAAGTTAACTTCTATTAAGTGGTTATACCAGTGCTTAACTAACAATCTCTCTTCTGTTTCCAATTTTTATTCACCATAAAAACAAAGCTGAGATAATACTGCCATAGCCTTAATTGCGTCTCCCCACCCCCATGCCAGGTCACATGCGAAGTCCCAACC
Source organism: Avahi laniger (assembly GCA_963575035.1). NCBI lineage: Eukaryota > Metazoa > Chordata > Mammalia > Primates > Indriidae > Avahi > Avahi laniger. Next base: position 88,843 of record CAUYSK010056001.1, read on the forward strand.
CCTGGTGCGGCTGTATTTGGAGTAAGGAAGTAGTTAAGGTTGGAGGAGGCAGTCAGGGGGTGGGGGGCTTGACCCACGGGATTAGTGTCCTCACGAGAAGAGGCACCAGAGAGCTGGCTGGCTCTGTCTCTCTCCCTACCCCACCTGTCATGTAGGGACATGACGAGAAGAGGGTGGCCGTCCACAAGCCAGGAAGAAACCTCACCGGAAGCTGAACTGGCTGGCACCTTCGCCTGGGGCTTCCAGCCTCCAGAGCTGTGCCGGACAAACCCCTGCTGGTTGAGCCATCCACTCTGAGGCATTTTGGGACAGCTTCCGAGCTGCCCAACACACCGTCTTTGTGTGCAAAGCTCATCTCTTGTATCTCCCACCTCTGCTTCTCCTCTGTTCATGCTTTCCTTTCTTGTCTCAACAGATTTTGCTTAAAAGCACGAATTCTGTGATAGAACAGTTGGGAATTTCACGACGGTGACAGCAGAATGTGAAACCAAATGCAGGGGACCCTGGGACTTCATAGGAAGCTGGCCCTGGCTCTGACAGCCCCCTCCCCCCGCTCCTGGCGTGGGGACTTAGCTCACGCTTGGTCCCTGCCAAGAGCAGCCCTGGGCACGTTACAGATGTTCAGTGAGTGTGTCCTGTGGTTAAGCGTGTCCTGATAAGTATCTCACCCTAAGGTGGACTGGGAAGTCCTCTGAGTAGGCATGCTTGCTGGGCAGCTGTTTGATAACTCCGTATGTATTGAAACGTAACCAGAGAATCACAGAAACATAAAGCTGGAAGGAATTTCCCCTTCTGGAAAAGTCGTTTTCAAGGTTTTTCTTGGTTTCATAAGCTGCGGAGCCAAGCATTTGGGGTGGGCCCTGTGTCTGGGTGCTGGGAGCAGAGCTGCTCTGCTGGCGGTGGGGGAAGCAGCCCCCCCAGCGCCACCTACCCCTGGCTTCCTCCGTGCCCGAAACAGAATGTGAAAACCAAGCTCTTCATTTAAAATGTCTATTTATTTGTTGCACTCTTAGAGGGTCTTCAGAAATGACAGAATTCCAGATTAAAAAAAAAGAAAGCATTATCCCCAGGACGCACAGTAAGAATCGGTGCGCTAGCAATGCAGGCGCAAACACGGCTCTCAGCTCGAAAGGCCCGCCGTGTGCGTCTTTGTGTGACTCTGCACGGCGGCGGGAAACACTGGGGGTGAAAGGGAAGGAAAGAGGAGGACCCTCCGTTCCGGAGCTTCACCAGGTCGAGTCCCCCCCAGCCCCGTGCCTCTCCCTGCTTTCCGTAGCCGAACGCCGCGTCCTTCCCTTCCTCCGGTCGCCCCACCGAGGGCAGTGTCCACGTCATCATCACGACTGGCCTTTCACGACAGACGAGGGCAGCGTGCACATGCTCATAACTGAGCAAACTCCTGTAATTATCGCTAGGAACTTGGCATTAGATGGCATTCTGGTTTTTTTTTTTTCCACGTATTATTTTTGTTTCCTCATGCGCTAATGTTTGATAAGTTTGTCCGTCCTTCCCCAGCGTGTGGCTGTTTCCTGGGTTCGCAGCAGCCTGGCCCATAGCAGGGGACACAGGGGTGAGTAAGACATTCCTGCCTCCCAGGAGGACACCATGTAGCGGGGATCAAAGTTACACATCAGTTAAAAAATGTGTATTCCAGTAACGGTCTGAAACGGTCATAGCAATAAAGAAAATGGCTACTATTTTAATAGCCCAATTTAAAATTGAGTCTGGTAAATATTATGTAACCGTCTCTACAAAAGATTACTTGAGAACCTCAAATTGTGATTAAGTTAAAAAAATTGCAGAATTTTTGTATGTTAACATTTTTGGGAGAAGTAATTTGGTCCATAGAATGCTATCATAGTAAAGTTGTCCAATAAACGACTGTTCATACACATTGTCCAGTAAAGTTTCTTGTTAAGTATAAGGAAGTTAGGATGTGGACAGTCCGTGAGAAGACAGAAACTAACAGAACATTGTAGAAGACACAATCGAGGTTTTGAAAACTTAGCTTGAAAGTTCTATTATAAGGCAAAAAATATAGAACAGTGCATTTTTTTAACAAGGAAATATAAAATTTTCCTCCCCCCAGGTCCTTATTTTCTCTTCTTTTTCTTAGAATTCATAAGCTAAGTTTACCAAGTTCCGATTTTCGGTATCATTATTTACAACACCGTCACCGTTTCCATAGATATGCAGAATCTCTGTTTCCATAGCAACGCTCTTGGTTTCCTAAACAAATAGTATCATAGTGTTAATCTTGTTTCAGTGTTATTGTACTATGTTATTAGATACAAAATTCAAAAAATAATTTAAGCCGGTTTTGAAACTAGGTGGGTTGGTTTTATTGCCGGGTGCTTTAGATATTAAATTTCAATTTCATATTAAAATATATATCCATTTGAAAAATAGCAGGGATTTTGCATAGCAAACATGATACCAATTTTATTCACTAGTTATAAAACACTGTAATTTAATAAGAGGATATTCCAATACATGAGCAATATACAGGGAGCAGCTTACTGTCTTTAGATTAAAACGACTGTTTTTCAGTGGCTGGGATGACTTAGCCTCCCCAAGTCTCGAAAGTCATTTACAACCTACCCATAGTAATAGTTTCCTTTGCCATTTTGCATTTTAAGTAATTTTTACCAGTTTTGCCTTTTATTTTGCAGCCCCAAAGGAACAGCTATGAAATAGACTCTAAGCAATCTCCACTATTTCCCTTTTTCCCCCCAATTGAAACAAAAGAAAGAAGTAACTTTAGCAGGTTTTTATTTGTCTTTAAATTTGCGCACCATTACCTTTGATATCTTCTCTGAGGAGCGAATCTCTTGGGCTCCTTCAGAAATGAGACACAGCCTTACCTCAGCTTGCCACACTTGTCCGGCGTATCAGTTTTAATCAAATTGATTATACTGGACTCCTACAGGTGAGCGTGTTGGCTCACAAGGGGAGGAAGATGGGCAGTGCCCAGAGGAGAGGAGAGGTGAATGCTGCTTTTATTTCGGGGCAACAAGAAGAGCTCTATTGCCAGCTCCCTGGCATTGCCATTTTCTGCAAGACGCTTGGGGAAGAGCTGCTCAGCTGTGCACACCTGGCTCTGTGCTCTCCACTCTGACCCATTTAACAAGATTTTTCGGAAACCTGTTTTTTTTCACTTTCCTTTTGAGTATGTCTTCCTTTAACTTATTGATATGGATTTTCCCTCCTAAGTTTAGCACTAAAAGGGATTGGCTTGCAAATATAGCACGATACTTTGCAAATGTGTAACAGTCGTGGCTCTTAGGTGAAGACCAGCAAGGAACTAAAGTAGGTGTCAAAATTCAAACCCACTGCACCCCAGGGCAGAGCATGGGGGGCCGTCAGTCAGACAAGAGCATAGATCTCAGCTTGGGGATGATCTGGGGCCTGGACTTCTCTGAACCTCTGTTTCCTCATCTATAAAATAAG
>CAUYSK010056003.1:0-16254 GCA_963575035.1 Avahi laniger
GATGTTATTCTTATATGTGCACATAACTGTTGATCAGTTAATACCAATTTGATGGTGAGTACATGTGGTGCTTGTTTTTCCATTCTTGGGATATTTCACTTAGTAGAATGTGTTCCAGCTCTATCCAGGAGAATACAAGAGAAGCTGCTTTTGATTGGGCTACTTGATTACACATAAACAGAAGATAGAAAAGTTTCTAATCTTTTCATTCTTCATGTAAAGATTTTAACCTGTCCATTCTTGTTTGACTGTATAAACTAATTGATTATTTTCTAAATATTGTCTAAAGCTGTTATCTTGGCTGACTTAAACAAATGAGCAAAAATATGAGTTGAACAAAATGATTTTAAAATGATTAAGAGCTAACATCATTTTGTCATCAAATTTAACACTTTTAATTAATAATTATTTTTAGATTCTTTTATTATAAATACTTTAGTACACGATCCATTTGGATTATAACTCCAAAATGATAAAACTTCAACACTTTTGTAAATATTGCTTATTTAACAGTCTATAAGATTGTTTGTCCCAAAGCTAAAAGCTGATATGGGTAGTTTGATGAGTATCCTTCAGAGTATTTTGAGCTAATCATAGCCTGTAAGACCTAGTTTTCTATCGTAGTATGTTGTAAAGTGGAAGAAAACAATCTAAGCTGTGCATTCTACTATTTCCTACTTTGGCAATGTAAATTGGCTCATTTGAGTATTGTAAATTACACAGCTAAATCTCTCATTGCACCACAGGAAGCTCTAGTCCTCTGAGTAATTACTTGAATATCTTGTATTCTAAAAGACAAAAAGAATAACCTCTCCATAGGTAATGCATGATTAACGGAATGAAAATATTGAACAGTGCTCAAAACACTGGAACATTCACGGAGTGGTTTTTGTCATTGAAACTGGACAAACATTTCAAATTCTTTGACTCTCTCTTTCTGAATAAGAGCACAGGGACAGACGATTATGGAAGAAGCTGAAGGAGAGAGGTTCCAGGGTATGGCAGAGAATGACAGCATTGACACGTTTCCCATTTCTTGACAATAATAACCAATCTAGGCCATTTTCCCCTCTGTTCTGTGCTAGGATTCCCAGACTTCTCCGGCTTCCTCAAACTTCCAGCCTCATCCCAACCTTCATGAGCCTGTGATTCTTATTTTGGGACTTTCTTTCATCATAACATTTCAATTACCTAAGCAAGAAAGTAGATGTCAAGAAATATATTTCACCAAAAAATGACCTGACAAACACATTTGATCACTGTTCAGTCTCCTGCATGAGGTTGATAACTAGAACTGAGGATCTGAATTTAAGGTATAAGAAGATGTCAATTCTGCTTTTAGCAAAAATTCTCCTATTTTTTATCCACAAGGTGATAAACCAACTTTTCAGCTTGGTGATTTTGTGAAGGTCAATAGACTTAGAAATCAGATTAAAGAACAACCTTTAGAAAACATAGTTTTTTATATGATTATATAGAACAATTAACATGTTGAAAAAACATAGATTATTTAACAATAAGGTTAAGAAACTTGCGTAATCCTACTGAATTTTAAAACAAAATTTCAGGTGCTAATCTTTATGTATATGTACATATGCACGTATAGATGTACACATATATGCATAAGCACAGGTAAGTATAGAAATATGTAATATGTATTATTATATATGTAATGGAAAAAACGTAAATAAATTTTGGCAGCATTCACAGAACTAAAGATCAATAGTTGAAAAAGTTCAGCAAGGACAGATCTATACAGAAACTCCAACGTGAAGAAGAAAGTTCCTTTCTGATTTTCTGAGAAGAGGAAGTATATTTGAGTATAAACTTACTTTTTTCTTCAATTTCTTAGCTTCTTCAGATGCTAAAGAACTTTTTTGTTGTTGTTAAGAATTCCAATCACGACAGCAGTATTTTCTGGCATTTCTCTAAGAACAATGCGAATAGTGCAGTTTTGCTCGATGATGCTATTTCCCTGTCAAGTCATTTCTTATTTAAACACTCAACACAAAATGAGCTCTAAGTTTCAAAGCAAATTTCCCTTTTCTTAAGATCCTCCTTCTTTTCTTTTATAAAGTATATAAACTTTTAATTGCAATTTGTACTTTTCTCATTTTTCTCCCTGTACTTCCCCTTCAAGGTTTATCCACTGGTATTATTTCTTCCCACTTTGAATCTTGGTTCACCCTTTGACTTGCTTTAACCAAAAGAATGTGGTGAAAGTGGCACTGTGCCAGTCCCAGGCCTAGTAATTAGGAAATCCTGGCCACTTCCATCTTTGAGCTTTTGGGAGTTTGGATCCACCATACAAGAAGTCTGGCTATGCTGCTATAGAGGACAGAAGGAAAGACCTTGTGGAGAGTACACAGAGAGAGAGAGAGGCCCAGCTCTCTCATCACCCCAGCTGAGCCTTCCAACTCTTCCCAACCTGATGCAAGTGAGGCCAACTTAGAGATCTGAGCCATAACCAAAATCTGACAGCAGTCACATGAGATTCCAAGCCAGATTAGCAGAAAAGCCACCCAGCTGAGTTCCAACACAGAGTCAACAAACTTTTTCAGTAAAAAGCCAGGTAGTAATTATTTTTGGCTTTGCAGGACATATGGTCTCTGTAGCAACTACTTTGCTGTACTGCAAAAGTAGGCATAGGCTATCCATAAACAAATGACCATAATTATGTTCCAATAAAACTTTATTTATAGACATTGAAATTTGAATTTCATGTAATTTTCCCATATCACAACATATTCTTCTTTCATTATTTACTTTTCAACTATTTTAAAATAAAAAATCAATTCTTACCTCATACACCACACAAAAACAGACAATAGGCCAGAATTGTTCCTTGAGTCATAAGGATCTGCTCCAACCAACCCACAGAATTGTAAGAAATAATAAAATATAGTTGTTGTTTTAAGTCCTTAACATTTGGGATAATTTGTTACTCAGATGTAAATACCTAAAACACTACTTTACAGATTCTGTCATAGGAAAGGAATAAAATGATCAGAACTCTAGTTATAGAATAAATGAAATGTGAGATTGCATAATAACCATTTGCTGAGTCAACTGGAATAAATGCTCGTCTGTAATTAATATAACCAATCTGTGAAATAAACTGGAATCATCTTGTATTTAAAAACGCAATCACCAAAAATCACATGGGAGTGAGTCACACATAAGGAATTGGAGATTACCTATAAAGTACCTCAGATTAGGATGTAGTAAGCAAGGACTGACACAATGATGATACTGAATTAAAAAACACTTTTAAGAAATCAACAGGAAAAAGTTGAAGGTGATGTATTTATTTTAAAAGACAACAGAAGAAAAAAATGATGATATAATAATTACCTTTGAGTATATGGAGGTAGACAATGACAGTTTTTCTAAACTGTATGAAGAAAAAAAACTACAGAGGGTAAATTGCAGCCAAATGTTTAGTCTGAATATTAGGATTAATTTTTTGACAGAAAGGACCAAAGAAAGGCACCTTTAAAACTCAGTAGTTGACTATTTTTAATAATTTCATGATTGGTTTTCTGTTTTAAAAGATTTAGATAAATCCTTGTCTAATGGCAGGGGCTGGGATTAGATGACCTCTTTTCACTCCAGTGCTAATCCTGGGATATATGATTAGAAATTACAGCCTTTAATATGCAATTTACAAATTCTGCTGCTTAATCTAAACTGCCTCATTTGGAAACTGATAGCTACTGTTGTCTATGAACTGTTGCTGAGCAGTGCACTCAGGTTTTAATGGATATTGTAAAATCATCAAAGTGAGCTTTCCCCCCTCCTAGGTTGTAAGTACTTACTTTGAGAAAACCAAAACTAAAAATAAAATAAATGAATAAATAGGTAGATAGATACATAAATATTCTGAGAAATATTTTTTTAGTCTTTTCTCCAAATGGTAATATCAAATATGTTATAAAAAAATCTGCGTTTTTACACAAAAAAACACATGCTTACTTTTTCTGGGAAATAAATGGTAATATCATAATGTTAAAAACTTGTCTGGTCACCAACTCCACAGTGGTCATAATCATTTGCTTTTAACAAGATCTCAAAAAAAGCACACACTTTACATGTATGTACACATATGTACACACACACCCCAAACACCCTGGTAGAAAGGGAAAACCCAAAAATATAACTTTGATAAAAATATTCCTTCCTTAAAACTGCATTAGCATGTAATTGACAAATTTCATACACACTTCCACTGGATTTATCATACAATTATTCAAAGCAGCAGGAATACCATATGGTTTTTACAAATGTCTGAATTAGTTGACAAAAAAGACATACTGGTTTTATTAGATAACGTCTATGCTGCTTCTCTTACGGGACTATGAAAATGGTTTTTGCTATGGTCTGAATAGTTGTGCCCCTTCAAAGTTCATAGGTTGAAATCCCTGCTTCAAGGTTATAGTATTAGAAGACGCAGCCTACAAGAAGTGATTTGATCATGAGCGTGGAGACCTCATGATTGGGATTATTGTCTTTGCAAAAGAGACCACACAAAGTGAGCTATTCCCTTCCACCATTTATGCGAGAGCAGGCCCTCACCAAATACCAAATCTGTTGGTGCCTTGACTTTGGACTTCTAAGCTTCCAGATTTGTGAAAAAGAAATTTCTGTTGTTTAAACTACCCCTTTATGGTGTTTTTATAGCATCCCAAATGGACTAAGATAGTTTCCAAATGAATCAAATTTGATGGACACTTTTAGGGCTAATACAGTCTAAGACCCCTAGATGCTGGCAATTCATATTAAATATAAGGGGATACTCCCATAGTGCTCAAATAATAAAAATATATCATAAAACATCATAAATAAATATAAACATAGTCATAGACATCAAAGTTGAGCAGAAGAATGTATAATCACTTGGCATAATTAAAAACTTGAGTCTTTTTGGACATTAGGTGGTAATGCCAATATGTTCTTTAATCATGAGTCTCAAATTCACTTTCCATCATTTTCAGAAAAGAACTCTCCAAAGCTTTTATTTCCCAAAGATTTAGTGGGAATGGCTATGCCTACCAAGAATATTAAATATAAAGGATATCAAGAATTCCTGATTTATGAATGAGTACTCTGAGGTAATTGTGTGTGTATAAAGTAGATACATATATTCATAGAAACATCAAAATTAAGATGACTAGAACTTACTCCTGATGCCCAGTTCCTTGCCTGTTTAATACCTTTTGATCATTTCAGAATTTATGGTTATATCATGGTTGCTTCGTTTTCTTTGTTTCATTCTTTCCAGTTCTTTATAATTTTAACTTACTTAATAACTTTAATATATGCACACTTCTCTCCATCTTCATTGCTACTTCTTAGGCAATACCACCACCATCTCTCTCCTAGACAGGTGAAATAGTTTCAATACTGCTTCACTGTTATTCTTCTTTGTCTTAGTCAGTTTAGTCTGCTATAACAAAATACCATAAACTGCAGAGCTTATAAAAAACCAAAATTTACTTCTTATATTTCAATAGGCTGGTAGTCTGAGACCAGTGTGGTGGGGTCTGGTGAGAGCTTTCTTCCTAGTTACAGATAGCCTAATTACAATCCTAAACTTAGTTGGATGTTATACTTCAGCTTGTAAATGGCAGAAAGAGAGCTAGCTACTCTCTAGTCTCTTCTTATTGAAACACTAATTCTATTCATGTGGGCTCCACCCTCATGACCCACTTACCTCTCAAAGGCTCCGTCTTCAAATGTCATCATAATGGGATTAAAGTTTCAACGTATGAATTGTTGGAGGGACACAAGCGTTCAGACCATTGCACTCTCCAATCTTTTACCCATCAGCCACATAAATCCTTTCAAAATATAAATCCAACTAATCACTCAATACTTTGATGACTTACTAGTGTGCCTCAGAGAAAACATACATTCTTTATTCTGGCCAATATTCTTCATGAGTTTGTTTTTGTCTAGGTCTCCAAATTCCATTCTTACGAGTGACCCTTCTGCCCCTGTGCTTAAGTCACTCTGTTTTCTTTCAATTCCTTAAACACAAACTTGTTTCTGCTTCCAGGATTTTGCTTATGTTTTTCTCTTTAATTGGTATATTTTTCCTGAACCACTATCCCCGTTTCCTGGCAACAATCCTAAGCCTATTTGGATGTTATACTTCAGCTTGTAAATGACATTTTAGTGACATCATTCCTGGAAACTCTAAATACAGAGATTATTGCTGTCCTTTTTTATTTCAAAGTATTACAGGGGTGCAAATGTTTTTGGTTAGGTCAATCATTTTTGTAATGTTTGACCCAGAGTTAGAAGTGTGCTTGTCACCCAGGTATAGTGTTCATTGTACCTATTAGTTATGTTTTCACCCATCTCCTCCCTTCCCTCCTCCCTGCTTGATTTCCATTGAGTTTTACTTCCCTGTATGAACATGTCTTGTTTTTAATTGCTATATTCTGTTGATTCCTTCATGACACAAACATTTTTTAAAAATATTAGTAGAGAGCTTATTTGGGCCAAGCTTTTGGACACAACCCAGGAGACATAGATTCAAGTTGTCCTGAATATATGCTCCCATAACATATATGTAAGTATTGCATAATGAAAAAACATCTAAGAAGATTTACTGAGTGTTTATGTGCTACAATTGGTGTTTGGTGCTAGGGATTCAAAGGTGAGTAAAACCCAGTCCCTGACCTTGAGGAACCTTTTGTCCATGAGGGGAGAAAAGCACATAAACAGACACTTCAGTGCAATTAAATAACTGCAGTAAGAAAGGTATTCAGATAACAATGAGAACTTAGAAGAATATATGAACAATATTGAAGAGAACAAAGAAAACTCTGTTGAAGAAGCAATTCTCAGATTTATCCAAAAGAAATAAAGAAATTGGCCAGGCATAAGTTTAGTGTGGGAGCTGTGAAGAGGAGAGAAATTGGGGGATTAATATTTGAAATATTCATATTGAGTAGATAAAATAACAGACTAGAAGGAAAAACATAATGGTTAATTGAGAAATTTTATACAATTTGATAAGACTGATGCAAAATATATGTGGAAGGGACTGGTGAGAAATGGGAATAGAAAGTTAGACAAGGGCTATATCTTAAAAAATCTTTAATAACAGCAGTAATAATAATAAAAGTAATTGCAATGGCAATGGTATTGATGCATTTGTACTATGCACTAAGCACTTTTAAAGTGTTTTTTGTCATAAATTTATCCCTCAGAACCACATGAGAAACAAATTGCTATGATAACCATTTTATAAATGAATAGAGATACAGAAAGTTTAAGTGGCTTGCCTGAAACCACATACTCTACATAAGGAACTATTAAATGGTTGTCAAGAGATTATGTAATTTTTTTTTAGAACACATATTCAGAAAAGTACACAAAAGAAAAATATGTACAGCCCAATAAATTGTTGCAAAGGACATCCAAGTTGCAACCACTTATCTAAAGGGGAAAAAATGGCGAGCACTTGGGAAGCCTTCAGCACCGCCAGCCACACCCTCCAGCAGGGTGCAGTGACTCATGCCTGTAATCCCAAAACTTTGGGAGGCCAAGGTGGGAGGATTGTTTGAGGCCAGGAGTTCAAGAAACCATCTCTAGACACCTTCAGAATAGTAATATGAGGAGGTACACAAACATTCTCACCAGTGAAGCAACAATACTTGGTGAAAACTATTAAAAAGCAACCATTAAAATCTGTGGAAATTGTCCTAAGTGCATAGAAAAAAAAAATGAAGAACATTTAATTCAAATAATCTGCTAAATCTCCATAGAAAAGATAGAATTTACAGTATTTGAAGCATGACCATTGTCACCCAATGCTTGTATATTCTAATTTAGATTTTTGAAAACTTTTAAATCTTTTTAATTAAGATATTTTCTTTATTTAGCAGCTTTAGAAATCTACACACATTTTGAGATTTTGAAGATCCTTCTTATATATTGCCTTTTAATAGCTTTGAATTTCTGTCTTCCATATTTTCAACTCTCTGAAATTGATTTTTTTTTTATATTATGTTACAGCAACATTATTCAATGATAAGTTAAAGCATGGCAAGGAAGACTTTATTCAGGATCATGATGATAGGTGTAGGGACCACTGCAAGAGGGTCTTGCAGTGGAGGAGGGAGGTTAAGCTTAACTCCAAATATAGCATGGGCATGTGGGAATTTATAGCCAAGGAGCAATGTGGGGATAACTGGATAGAAAATTACTAAGAAAAAACATCAGGGATAAGAGACATTCTGGCTAAACCAACCTAACAGAATTCTTGCTGAAGACAGACCAGGGTGATCAGACATCATCTAGAGAATGGTGGAAAATGAGGAACCTGCTCAGATACCAAGGATAATCAAATATCAAGGATGGGGTCTTCTTGTTAACTGATTTACGAGGGTTCTTTGCTAAAACTGGATTTATAAGAAAATACACAGATGGGCCAAGGGGAAGTTTAGATGCCTGACTAAAGTTTGGCTAAGCAAAGAATCTTTGCCAATTGTGAAAAAAGTGGAACCAAGTAATTTTTTCTATATATTTTTTAGTTGTCCAGATAATTTCTTCCTATTTTTTTTTTTTAGTAGAGATGGGGTCTCGCTCTTGCTCAGGCTGGTCTCAAACTCCTGAGCTCAAACAATCCGCCCGCCTCGGCCTCCCAGAGTGCTAGGATTACAGGCGTGAGCCACCGTGCCCGGCCCCTAGTTATTATTTTGACCAATGTCCATAAGAAATACTTATTCCTGAAGTACATTTGTAAAAAGTTCCTTTGCAAATTATGTATTGGTAATAAATTATATCCTATTAATATGTTGTTGTTCTGAAAATATGTTTGATTTGCCTTCATTCTTAAGGTAGTTTTTCTGGGCATTTGATTCTAGGTTTATTTTTTCTGATCACTTTAAAGGTATTGGTCCAAAGTTCTGATTGCTATAATTGTCTTTGAAAAGCCCCCTATTAATCTAATTATCATACTTCTATATGGATCAAATAACTTCTCTCAACTTGCTTTTAATAACTTCTCTTTATCTTTGTCTATATGCAATTTCAATTGAAAGATATAAATATCCTATTAAAATCTCTTGGGATTTCTGGAGCTTTCAGAAACTTAGACTAACTTTCTTTCAACAATTCTGTATACTTCTCAATTTTATCTTTTGAATATTTCTCTTCCTTCTCCTTTTGTAACCCTGAAAAAATAAATGTATAATCTTCTCATTTTACCTTCATTCTTTAAATCTTTCTTTTATGTATTCCTTTTATTTTTATTCTGTGTTCATCCCGGTAATTATGTACCCTACCTTCCAATTTATCAATTCTCTCTTTAGCTTAGTGTATTCTGTCATTTATCCGATCCACTGAGTATATAATTGTTATAATATTTTTAATGTCTAGACACAGTACACAAGTTATTTTCTCTTTTTAAAAATATTTTATTCTTGCTTAGTAATAATTTTAATAAATTGTAGATAAAATATTAGGCATCCTGTTTTATATAAACATAGGATAACTCCATATCTACACGTTTTGTCAGTCTGGATGCTTATTTTTCTCTGCTCAATCTTGCTTAAGGTGGCTTATTTTCTTATAAGTTTTGCTTTTTAAATTGGAATTATGTATGAAAGTTGTCAGAATCAAAGTAGAGTCATTTGTGTCAAACTTTAAAAAAATCAATAAGTTTTTAAAAAGCCAGAAGATATGAAGAAGGGTCTTTATGTACATGTGCCCATGATAAGAACCATCACAAAGACTCTCTGAAAGGCTCTTACACACATATGCTTGTAACCAAAACCTTTGCCAAGGACTTTCCAAACTGCAGCTTGCTACACGAGGCACAAGAGCTAGCTAGATGTACAAGAATATTTCCTGATGCACTGTGTCCACTAATGAACTGACATCAAAACAATAGTTTTTAACAGTGAGTTCTATCAAGGTCAAGGAAAAGATAAAGCCAAGATCTTTCACAGACTTAAGTGAAAAGACTCCCAAATAAATATCTAATCATCAACCAATATTTGAGAAATGGTTGCCTAGGATAGGAAATGTAGATTGTACCAATGGTTTTAACAAGATTATTGAGTTCGAGAGGCAAAGAAATGAATGACCTTATCATAATTGGTATTAACTGAGTTTATTTGCTATAGAAATGCCCAAGCATAAGGCAAGAAACTGTTTTCTATATTTTATTGTTTGCTATTAGTTTTATTCACCTTCTCAATAACGTGTGAATGAAAGTTCCTTGAGTTTATTTTCATCTTGTCACTCTCAGAATCATAAGTAATTATCTCTGATATCCCTCCTCCCATTCCACATCCCATCAGCTTAATTTCTAGTGAAACTGGTACCCCAGATTTGTGTCTTCTCTACAACCTGTATTCAATGCATCTGGTAAAATTTACCTTAAAAATGGAATGCAAATCATTCCATTTCTTTGCTCACAGCCTTCTTATGATTTCTCATCTCATTTTGTACAAAAATAAACAAGCAAACAATAGAAAAGAAAAATGTACAGTAATCTTCTACTCCCTACCAGGATATGGTACCTCCATTGCTACTCTGGTCTCTTTCTCGCTCACGCCCTTCCAACCACACTAGCCTCCTTGGTGACTCGCCACTATATCAGAAATTCTTCTGCCTAAGGGCCTTCACATTTGTTCTCTGTTTTTATGATGAGGCTGATTTGAATGCCTCCCTCTCTCATCATACTTTGGTCTTTACCCAAATATTTTCCTTTTCATGGATTTCTTTCTATTTAAAATATAGTCTTCCCTATCAAAATTCCCTCACTATTACGCAGCCAGGACCATTTCCCTTCTCTACTTTAGTTTCCTGCATATCATTTATTATTATCTGACATACAGTGTTTTTGTAAAATCAATTTGTTTTTCTCCCTCTTTATGAATGTTAAATTACATCAGTGCCCAAAGAGTGTTTAGCACATTGCAGACCCCCAGTAAATTCCTGTTGACTGAATGAATGAAGTCAAGGGCATAATGAGGAAGTACATGTTTGGGTCTCTGCTGCTGAAGGGCTCAGGGGAGCCTTTGCACATCCCCACCAAGATCGTGCTATAAGCCCTTCCAATGGACTCTCATACTATGCTTCAGTCGGTCCTTAGTCTTTTCTAACATTTGCTACCTGTTTAACTATATGCCACTTGAGGTAAAGGTACATGTCATATGCCATGTTCACCTTTGTACATTTAGAATCAGTTTTCAATAGATACTTAGGAAATACACGGATCTACTAAATGAGAGCAAACAAATAAGAAAAGCAGATAATGCTTCTACTGTTAATTGGGTTCAGGGAAAAAGATAAAAATAAATTAACCCTCCTGGTTTAAAAGGAGGTTTTTTAGCAATCCTGTCAAAACTGACTTAGAAAATCATAAACACTAAGAGTGTTCCTAGCATTTCCTGAGCCAGTCAGCTTGGGTTTAAATTTTCATTCCACCATGAACCAGCTGGGTGTCTTTGGTGAAGATGCTGAAACTTTCTGTCTCTTAGGTTGCTCATTGTTAAAATAGGGGTAATAATAGTAACTTATCTGTTAAAGTACTTAATAAATTACTAGTTTTAAAACAGAATATGATCTTACCCATAGTAAATAATAAATGATGGCATTATTTTTGTTGTTCTTATTAATAGCACTTTCATTAATAGATAACACATTTCCTTTTTAAGTGATTTAAAACACTTTGCCAAGTTATATTCCACCCCCAGCACTACCTATGATAAAATCTTCCTACTACATGGGGTGTACAGAAAGGCACACAAATAAAATGAAAAAAAAAAAGAAACAAATGAAAGCTAAGTGGGCTTGTCATGGAAAATAAATGCTCATCCTGGAGCAGAATTATCCACTGAGCCTGAATCCAGGCTCCTTGATCAATAAATGTTTCCTAATTCTAAGTCTCTAAGGTGCAGAATTAACATTTTTTATTTGTCTTAAGGGCCTAATTTAGTCCACAGAAATGTGTCTCCAGTCAAGTTAATATCTGACTCGTTACATGGATTAAATTTGATTTGGCATTTTGGGAAGCTCTGTTTTCCAAATTAGATCTTCTCTCTTATTTTAGGCTGCTTAAAAGGTTAAAAATCAAATTAAAACTTGTTTAATTAATTTAAGTTGTTTTTAGTAGTCGTATGTATATCAAAGTGAACAAGGGTAATCATATTAGTACTATTTATAATTCCAGGCCATTGCATGGCAGAATGAAGAGAAGATATAATTTAATCTAGCTCAATTTTGAGAAAATCAAACTTCAATCTTGGCTTTTGTTCAAACTCCTAAGAAATTGAAACAAAAATCCATCATTTAGAAATAAAGCTCAGGCTGGAAGGATGTTGAATATTTTTGAATTATTAGTTGTGAAATGTAGCTGAGTGCTTACTTTTGTCCCCCTAATCTTCAGGCTAAAATGGAATTCTCAAAATAATAACACAGAACACAATAGGATTAACAGGTTGTCTCTGGTGATAACTGTCATGGATTTTAAAGACTAAAGGTTAAGGGCATGAATCTTCCTCACAGAATAAATGAATTTGTGTAGTATAGGAAGCTATGAATAAAAACCTGAATCTAAAAACTGAGTCTGTGATGCTTCAAGTAAGTTATTTTATCTCTCCAAATTTTAATTTTCCTCTTTGAGTTATAGGACGAAATCATGCCTACTTGTTCGGATTAAATTAGTTAACATGTGAAAGCACCAAGGACAGTGCTTGGTAAATAGTATTAATTTAATTATTATTAACATCAATTAAATATGAATTTCACGCTTCCACTGGTGCTATGCCACTCAAAAGATCTGTAGTTTGACTGTGTCCCCTCAAAAAATTGGGTGTGACTGATGTCATAGTATTGAGAGATGGGGCCTTTAAGGGGTGATTAGGCCATAACGGCTCCTCTCTTGTGATTGGGATTAGGTGCCCTTATAAACGGATTTGATGGTGAGAGTTTATTCCCTTTTTGGTCTTTCTGCTTTCTACTGTGTGAAGACACAATGTTCCAGTGGTTTTTCCCCACCTATACAAGGATGCAGGGTTCAAGGTGTCATCTTGGAAGGAAGCAGAGACTGGATCCTCACTGAACATGGAAACTGTCAGTGCCTTAATCTTGGACATCCTAGCCTCCAGACTGAGAGCAAATAATTTTCTATTGTTTATAGATTACCTAGCCTCAGGTATTGTTATAGTTGCACAAAATGGATTAAGAAATTGATACAGAGAGTGGGATGGTGGGAGTGGGTCCTGAGGAAGACCATTATTAGCTTGCTTCGCAATTGCCTCAGGGAGGCCAATACCATTTCTGCAAGTAGAGTGGGGTTAATTCCTTCAGATAGAGGTTGAAGGGCCAATATCACTGTGGGTAGGAATGCTGCTGCCTCTGGTATTGGAGAGGTCACTACTGGTGGCAAAAATGACTCATCAGAATTTAAGAGCTCAGTGTCCCCAGCTTCACTGAGGCTTTCCCACACATCTCCCTCCCAAAGTGAAGGACCTCACTCCTTCACAAACAATGACCTTATTTTAACAGTAGATATCCCGAGAGGCTGCGAGTTCAACTTTTATTGTAATTCAGCCAATCATATGATGAGTTTTTGTGCTTGATTTTCAGCTATATCAGCTCTGTCTCTATAGGACAGAAGATTCTCCTTCAGGGCATATGTAGCTTTTAGGCTATTTATGAATATATGCATCTGGAGACAGGAATTTGAATTCCTTTCATCACCTTGTCTAACACAATAGGAGCAACCAACTAACAACATATTTCTTAGTTTTCAAAAAATGTTTGAAAGTATTATATACAGAATTACTAAGTTCTTTGCCTCTTATAAGTGGTTTATTAAGAGTTATTATCCAATGCAGACATTTTGCATATCTCTACAAACAGTTCATGCCATGAGCTATCTGTGCTGTCTGTGCTATTGGAAGTAGACTTCTTCATATTTTTAAATCCAGTCAATTAAAGAGCAAATTCAAGAAACCCCCAAAACAATTAAGCAAACTTGTTCTTAAAATCTAGAACCACTTTCAGTATTAAAATATGTTTCAGTCAGTGTTTTTCAGAGACATAGAACCAATAGGACATATATAGATAGATAGATGAGAAGATATTTATTAAGGGAATTGGCTCACTGGATTTTGGAGGCCAAGAAGTCCCATGAGAGGCCAACTGAAAGCTGGAGACCCAGAAAAATCTCAGTCTAAGTTCAAAGGTCTCAGAACCAGGGAAGCCAATGATGTAACTCTCAGTCCAACACCAAAGGCCTGAGGACCTTGGCAGCTGCTGCCCTGGAGTACAACAGCTGGAGAACCTGGAGTTCTGAATTTCAAAAGCAGGAGAAGAACAACATTCTAGCTCAGCAATAATTGGTCCTTACTCCTCCATTTTGTTCGATCCAAGCCCTCAGCCAGTTGGATGGTTCCTGTCCACCAAGAAAACATTAATCTTCTGCATTCAGTTCAGCAACTCACATGCCAGTCTCCTCCAGAAACACTGTCATGGACATACCTGGGCAGCCCTATCATTCTAACCACCTAATCAAATGCCAAACCACCTGGGTTTCCCTTTCACCAAAAGAGGGATGGGCTCAGTACCTAGTGGACCCTACTGAAGTACTGAGAATAATTAATGCAATGACTGAGAATAAATGGTGCTTTACCAGTTATCTGGGTATCCCTTAATTCAATCAGTTGACACCCAAAATCAACCATCACAAGATCCTGTTATAACTTTGTCCCTAAAATTAAGTTGAAGTCAGTAACAGAGGACTGAGATATTACAATAAAGGGAGAAAATAATGCCCTGATGTCCTATTTTAAAAATTATCTTTAGCCTCCAAATACATTTCCTTAAATGTTTATCTTCTAGCCATTCAATTTCAAGTGCATATGGCAACAACAGTGCTAGTTTTGTAAAAAGAATAAATGTAAAACCTATTTTGAGCATTAGAGCAAGATTTATAATGTAGACATTTCATAATATGATGACACCTATCATTAAAAAACACTATGTCAAGTCCTACTTTATTCTCAGAACTACCTCCAATATCATTCAAATTATATTTACAACTCCAAGTGAAAAGTTTCCTTGCAAAATTAATGAATAGCTAATAAATACTCTAACGACAGGGCTGGTGGCTCATTATGGAAACAGGAAATCAATTCCAATGCTGGACATCATAAGACTGCCCAAAGGAGACAAAAGGACCACTCATAGATGAAGGATGACTGGAGATGATGGGGAATAATCTTCAGTGACTAAAGAGAAGAGTTTCTTTTTATACAGGGGTTAAGACATAAAAATATGTGGAATAGCCTTGTGGGACAGATTAGGGTCAGTGGCCCTGGGCCATACCTAGAAGAAATTGAGGGCCTCTCCATATTTGGGCTATGTCCTAAGCAACATTATCTTACAATAAAATTTAAAGCATACTATTGGATATTTAGTACAATATTTAAAAAATAGAAACTAAGCTATTATCTACTTTGCATTTATCTTTGAAATACCATTATTCTCATACTGACAGCTTGCCTGGTCACAATGTCTCAGGTTTCACGTATTCTTCACCATCAAATTGGTATTAACTGATCAACACATAAGTGCACATATAAGAATAACATCTATTGGATGTTGGGCAGGGGGGAGGGCGGAAAGGGAAGGGAGGAGGAGAGAGGAGGGGACAGGTATTTGCATACAGAAAGAGGCACCCGAAGAATGGACATATTTGAAACTTGGACTTAGGGGAGGAGCGGGGGGCAAGGGCAACATATGTAACCTAAACATCTGTACCCCTATAATATGCTGAAATAAAAAAAACAAAAAAAAAATCGTAAAAAAAAATAATAATAAATGGAAGTGTGTTCCCCTTCATAAATTTTAATATAGTTGCTTCCAAATACATTTTTTAGACTGAAGTGTATTTACTCAATCCTATAATGGTGAACACTTAGCTTATTTCGAGTTTTTAATTTCATAAACCTTATCATGAACCACTAATTATATTCTTGAAAAATATTCTTCAATGTGTATCATAATTTTTCTATTCATCCCTACCCCGACTACTCCCTAGCAACCACTGATCTTTTACAGTCTCCACAGTTTTGCCTTTTCCAGAATGTCATAGTGTTGGTATCATTCAATATGTAGCCTTTTCAGATTCATCCTTTCACTTAGTAATATGCATTAAGTTTCTTCCGTGTTCTTTCATGATTTGATAGCTCATTTCTTTTTGATACTGGATAATGTGTCATT
>CAUYSK010056009.1:0-30954 GCA_963575035.1 Avahi laniger
TGGTGTGCACTGTCTGGGGGATTGACAAGCTTGAAGTTCTGACTTGGGTGGGGCAAAGGCAATACATGTAACCTGAACATTTGATTCCTGTAATATGTTGAAACAAAAAAAATAAATTAAAAATTTAAATAAAAAATAATAAAAACAAAATCAAAAAGGTGCTATAAAACCTTACCTCCCTAACCTCACCTAGATTTTTTCAATTTTTAAATTGCTTCGCGTAATATTGTCATTTTTGCAATATTAACTCTTCCAATCCATGAGCATGGAATATCTTTCCATTTGAATTTAAGGCCTGAAACTATGAAATTACTAAAAGAAAACATTGTAGAAACACTCCAGAACATTGGTCTGGACAAAGATTTTTTTGTATAAGACCTCACATGCAGAGGAAACAAAAGCAAAAATGGGCAAATAAGATTACATCAAACTAAAAAGCTTCAGCACAACAAAGGTCAACAGAGTGAAGAGACAATTGACAGAATGGAAAAAATATTTGCAAACTATCCATCTGACAAGGGATTATTAACCAGAATACATAGCAAACTCAACAACTCAATAGCAAAAAAAAAAAAAAAAAAAACAATCTGATTAAAAAATGGGCAAAAGATCTGAATAGACCTTTCTCAAAAAAGACAGTAAATGGCTAATAGGTATATGAAAAAATGCTTAATATCACCAATCATCAGAGAAATGCAAATTAAAACCACAATGAGATACCAGCTGACTCCAGTTAGAATGGCTCTTAGCAAAAAGACATAGAATAATGGATACCTTCAAGGATGTAGAGAAAGGGAAATACTTGTACACCATTGGTGGGAATGCAAATTAGTAGAACTACTATGCAAAACAATATGAAGGTTCCTCAAAAAACTAAAAGTAGGACTGCAATCCAGCAATTCCATTACTGAGTATATATCCAAAACAAAGAAAATCATTATATTGAAGAGATACCTATACTCCCACGTTCACTGAAGCACTAATAACTATAACTAAAATATAGAATCAACCTAAGTGTCCATCAGTGGATGAATGGATAAAGAAAATGTATATATACACAAGGGAATATTATTTAGCCATAAGAAAGAATGAAATCCTGCCATTTGCAGCAACATCAATGGAACTGGAGGTCATCATGTTAAGTTAAATAAGCCAAGCACAGAAAGACGAATATTGTATGTTCTCATTCACATGTGGGAGTTAAAAATGTGGATCTCATGAAGATAAAGAGTAGATTGGTGGTTACCAGAGGTCAGGAAGGATGGGGGACAGGGGAGGATGAATGAAGGTTTATTAATGGGAGCAAATATATTCGAGATAGAAGGAATAAGACCAGGTGTTTGATAGATCAGTAGGGTAACTACAGTTAACATGAATCTTTTGCACATTTCAAAATAGCTAGAGGAGAGTGATTTGAGTGTTATCAGCACAAAGAAAAGATAGGTATTTAAGGTGATAGATATCCCAATTACCCTGATTTGATTATATAAACTTGTCAAGTTATCCCATGTTCTGTGAACATATGTACACGTATTATGTGTCAATAAAAATTTGTTTTGAAAGATATGAATGTTGGATAGTTGGCTCAGATCCCTTCCTAGTTTTTCCCATGAGCCTGACCGTGTGTATGTGTAGCCCAACATTTATGAACCCAAAGAATCATGATGGTGTTCCTGGATGTGTGGAAGGGTTCTTCAATGTTTCCCCACCATGTTTCCCCACAGAGTTCCTTTGAGAAGGGTTTACAGACATTCTGGTAAAACTATAATTGTCATCATAGCCTGAAGGTGGCCCTTCCTTCAGAGACTTTAATCTCCCCAGCATTTAATTCTGTCCTCTCTAGGATAAACAGAGAAGTTAGCTTTCTCCAGGCTGCATTTCTGAAGAACGTGAGCCATATGTTTCTTAGGTTACAATACTCCAAGAAACTCTAGGTCACCTGATAAAATATTGACATATTAAGGGATTTTCTCAAGCAGGAACACATAAGGATCCATTTAAAACAAACAACCCTCACAAAGCTCATTCCTGCTCAGTCCTGCTTCTTCTTAACTCTCATAGTGAATGAAGTAAACTGGAGAAACCATACACCAAGACAGTTCTTACCTAACTGTGGTAGATTGATTGTAGTAATGGACTCGATTTGTTTACTCCTTCCATTAAAGAGGCTTAGAATACACTTGCCTTGGTATATACCATGTTGGGAATTGACAGTGCAGTTCTGAGTCTAGGTCCTAAGAAGCCCTGTGTGTTTCTTCTTGCTCTCTCTTACTACTCTGTCTTTGCCGTAAGAGTAAGCCTGGGCTAGCCTGCTGCTGAGCAGTTGGGTGGGACAGAGCCAGGCCGGCCCAGACTTGTGAGACAGTTCAGCCAAGGGCAGCTCTTTAACTGACCTACAGCTGGCAACAGGCACATGAATAAGTCTCAATGAGCTCAGCTCAGATCAGCAGAACTGCTTAGTCAACCTAAAGACCTGTGAGCAATAAGTGTTTACTGCTGTATGCCACTGAGGTTTTGTGTTCTCTGTTGTTGCACAGCATTACTGTGGTGATGGATAACTGATACACTAACCCTGCTGAGAAGGGATGCTGAACAAGTTGTGTATAAATAAATTGGAGTGTCTTACCTGTGAGCTCCTGCTCTTGTGTCTTCTCCCTGCATTTCTTGCTTTAACTTATTTTGCAAATTTCATCCCAATTGGTATATGAATCTCCTAAATACTGTCTTTGCTCTTTTTTTATGTTATCTCGAACATATCTTTTGAATGTTATAGGTAAGGTTACCCTTTTAAAAATAATTTTTATTTTTAGAAATTATAGAAATGAGGATTTTTTAAAAATCACATAGAAAGCACTCCCGTCCCACCACACAGAATGGGTTGTTTTTAACATTTTGTCATATTTGCTTTAAGTCTCCTATTTTATGACAGCATGTTGCTACATGTAAAGTCATGACCATCTGATATTCCAACTCTCCAGGCTCATTCTTCTTCTCATTCTCAGAGATAGTCACTTGACAGATTTAAGGTATATCCTGTCAATGCTTTGTAAAAATGCCTGAATATACTTACATAGCCATAAACAATTCTTTTTATTTTTTTAATTTTTTAAAATTTTAGCCTATTACAGGGGTACAAATATTTAGGTTACATATATTGCCTTTGCCCCACCTGAGTCAGAGCTTCAAGCTTGTCCATCCCCCAGATGGTGGACACCACACCCATTAGGTGTCTATATATCGATCCTCTCTACCCCCTCCCATCTGCCTGACACCCGATGAATATTTTTACTATATATGCACTTAAGTGTTGATCAGTTAATATCAATTTGATGGTGAGTACATGTGGTGCTTGTTTTTCCATTCTTGGGATACTTCACTTAGTGGAATGGGTTCCAACTCTACCAAGGATAATACAAGAGGTGCTATATCGCTATTGTTTTTTGTGGCTGAGTAGAACTCCATGGTACACATATAACACATTTTATTAATCAGCTCATATATTGATGGGCACTTGGGTGTTTCCACATCTTTGCAATTGTGAATTGTGCTGCTGTAAACATTTGAGTGCAAATGTCTTTTGTATAGAACGTTCTTTGTTCCTTTGGGTAGATGCCCAGTAATGCAATTGCTGGATCAAATGGTAGTTCTACCTGTATCTCTCTGAGGTATCTCCATATTGCTTTCCACAGAAACAATTGTTTTTAAATGTACCTTTCATTATTATCCAGATGTGGTGAGGCCAACAGATCGGGACTGGATTGCCACTGAAAAGAAAGTTTGGTACAGTTCCCCAGGGGAGAGATATGCCAAGCCATGCAGTGCCAAGCTGGGAAGCACTGAGATTGGTCAGGAGCCAGAGAGAGCGAGGAGGAAATGTAGACAAGAGTCTATTGCAGGTTTAGGATTGGCTAGTTTGAGTAATTTCAGCAGGCTAAAGGGTATAGGGGTTGTGTCTAGGTGTCTGGTGCCTGGACCTGGGGTGATTAGGGCAGAGGAACAGTCACCATGAGTGTATGAGCCCTATGGGAGCCAGATAAAGGAGGTGGTAGGGGTAATTTGCATATGAAAGGAGCACTCACACAAGTCTTTTCCCATCTCTAGGAACTGACTAGCCTCGGAAGAGGCTGTCTCTCCAGGAGGTCAGCAAGACCTCCTTCTATGTCAAAGCATCAGAAATAAAGAAAATAAAAAAACATGATTAATACAGCATTGTATACTCATAAATAATATATAATGTTGTATGCATTTCTAAATAAACTTTATTTTCTAGAGCAATTTTAGGTTCACAGAAAATTGAGCAGAAGATACAGAGTTCCCATATACTCTTGCCCCCTACACATACATAACCTCCCCCATGACCAACATCTCCCACCATAGTACATACATTACAATTGATGGACCCACATTGACACAGCATTATCATCCGAAGTCCATAGTTTACATTAGGATTTACTCTTGGTATTATACATTCTATGGTTTTGAACAAATATATCATGACATGTTTTTATAGTATCATACAGAATACTTGCACTGTCCCAAATATGCTCTGTGCTCTGTCTATTCATCCCTCTCTCCCCACTAAATCCCTAACAACCACTAAGTGTATTTTTAGTTTTGTAATAAACCGCCACACACTGTCTTCCAAAGTGGCTGTACCATTTTGCATTCCCGCTAGCACTGAGTGTGAGCGCCTGTTGATCCATATCCTCTCCACCCTTTATTGTTGTCATTGTTCTATGTTTTGGCCATTCTAATAGAGTGTAGTGGCTTCTCATTGTTATGTTACTTTGCATTTCCCTGACAACATCGCGATGTGAAACATCTTTTCAGATGTTATTTAGCATTTGTATATTTTCTTTCATGAGATGTCTGTTAAGGTCTTTGGCCCATTTTTAATTGGGTTGTTTGTTTTCTTTCTTGTTGTTGAGTTTTAAAGATCCTTTGTATATTTTCAATAATAGTCTTTATCAGATGTGTCCTTCACAAATATTTTTCTCCCAGTCTGTGGTTTGTCTTCTTATTCTCCTGACATTGTCTTTTGCAGAGCAGAAGTTTTAATTTTTATGAAGTGAGCTTATCAATTATTTTTTTCATGAATTGTATGTTTGGTGTCATTATCTAAAAAGTCATTTCAATATCCAAGGTCATCAACATCTCATATATTACCTTCTTAGAGTTTTATTGTTTTGCATTTTACATTTAGGTCCAAGATTGATTTAGAATTAATTTTTGTAAAGGTTATAAGGTCTCTGTCTAGATTCACTTTTTTAGTATGTGGATGTCCAATTGTTCCAGTTTCATTATTTGAAAAGACACTCTTTGCTCCTGTGTATTGTCTTTGCTCCTCTGTCAAATATCAGTTGACTGTATTTATGCGGGTCTATTTCTGGGTTCTCCATTCTTTTCCACTGACTTATTTGTCTATTCTCTCACCAGTACTTCATTGTCTTGATTACTGTAGCTTTATAGTAAGTCTTGAGGTTGGATAGTGTCAATCCTCTAACTTTGTTCTTCTTGTATTGTGTGCATTTTAAAACTTTATATACCTAACTTTATTTTTTCACTTACCACCATATTTAGTGAAAGAAGAAACATTCATGATAAGATGCATATAATTTACTTATTTATTCATTTTTCCTGCTTAACTTTTATACAATATTCCAACATAAAATATTTCTCATTTTATTTATATGTTTCCCATTTCGAACATTTGGACTGGAGATGTCTTATTCCTTTTGGGCTGATATAACATAATGTCTTAGACCGGGTAATTTATAAACAATAGAAATGTATTGCTAACGTTCTGGAGGCTAGGAAGTCCAAGATCAAGGCACTAGCAGATTGGGTGTCTGGTGAGGGCTTGGTCTCTGCTTCAAAGATGGCACATTCTTGTTGTGTC
This sequence comes from Avahi laniger, assembly GCA_963575035.1. Classification (NCBI taxonomy): domain Eukaryota; kingdom Metazoa; phylum Chordata; class Mammalia; order Primates; family Indriidae; genus Avahi; species Avahi laniger. The sequence goes on from CAUYSK010056009.1 coordinate 5,900, forward strand.
CTCACATGGAGGAAGGGGCAAACATGCTCCCTCAGATCTCTTTCCTGAGGGCACTAGTCCCATTTGTGAGGGATCTGTCCTCATCATCTAATCACCTCCTTAAGGCTCTACTACTTAATACTAACACTGGGATTAAGTTTCAACACATAATTTTTTTCTTGACAAGTGAAAATTATATATAATTCTAGTGTCCATTAAATCCATTAAGCACATCAATGTCCAGTCACTTATGTGTTCTCAATGGCTGTTTCTGAACAAAGACAGAGCTAAGTAATTCTGACACAGTCAACATATAAATTTTGACGTGCTAAAAAATACTCAAACCACAGTAGGTGGTAAATAAGTTTTTATGTTAGTGGCAATGTTGTGATGAGCATCATTGTACTCGCTTGTTTGGAAATGTGTCTTCAGGTATGTGGTAGGCAGAGTTCTAAGATGGCTCTCAAGACTCCTCGTCCCCGAGCGTATACAACCTGTATAAACCCCTCCCCTTTAGTGTTAGGATACAAGATATAGATGTTAATTATAAGACAAAGATGAAATTTTTCAGATATAATTAAGGTCCACAATCAGTTGAATTTGACTTAATCAAAAGGGAGATTATCTTGGGTGGGCCTGACTTAATCAAGTGAGTCCTTACAAGAAGCCAGACTCTTTCTGAAAAAAGAGATTGGAAGTATGAGGGAGATTGTTCTGCTGGACTTTAAAGAGCAATTTACCTTGTAAACCACTTATGGAGGGGACCATGTGGCGAGGATCTGAATTGGAATCTATAAACTTAGAGGAGTACCTGGTCAACAACCAACAAGAAAATGGGACCTCAGTCATACCACCATGAGAAATTCAGTGCTGTCAATAACCAGTCCTTCAAAGAAGACCCTGAACCTTAAATCAAGATTGCAGACCCAGCTGACAGCTTGATTTCAGCCTACTGAGAACCTCGCAGAGGACCCAGCTAACCCATACTCAGGCTTCTGGTCCATAGAAACTGTGGGATAATACATTTGCATGGTTTTAAGGTGCTAAATTTGTGGTAATTTGTACCATGTTTGCCCATGCCACAATTCCCCACAAGGCAACTCAATGAGGCCCAGATGTTTACCTGCATATGCAAGGGTTTTGTATGAGAGGAACCCTTAAATCATGAGACTTGGTGCTATATTGGGCAGCTGGTACATCTAATCCTCTTCCCACCGGAGACAGAGACAGAAGTTTACTATCTAAATAAATCTTCTCAGAGCAGGGGAAGGGATTACACTGGATGGTAAACAAATATCTCTGGAAATTGTTTCTGGAGTTCATTGCCCTTAGAATGTAAGCAAATGGCTCCAGACGAGATAAACCTTTAAATCTTACCTTCTCTAACTTCCAAGGCATGTTTGTCATCCAATCATAAAATCTGGGCTATACAGAAATATGAAAATATTCATGGAACATTGCTTGCCAACAATTGTTTGATAAGTGAAATGATGAAATGGCACCATAAGTTCTGTGCACACAATCGTGTGTGTCTGTGTGTGCATCCATGTGTGCCTGTATACAGAAAACCAGCGGTTCTCTACCTTGCTACTACTTCCTGTCCCCCAGCCCTACTTGTAAGAAGTAAATGCTTTCAACTCTTTTAGTCATTTCTTCTGATATTTACCCCCAAATCTCTAAATAATCTACATATTCTGCATTTCTTTGTTTTATAATTGTATTCATTATCTTGTAACTTCTTGCTATAGTAGATCAAGGTGTTAACCCTCTCACATGCTCCCCCATCATCCCTGCTCCATGTCTCCCTTTTCTTTTTTGTGGATAAAGCCATATACTTTTCATCAATTATTACATCACTATCAGTACTTATATCTGTATAACTATGGAAACTATTCATTGATGAATCAAATAGTGTACTGTGATAATATCTTCTTTCTTGCATTGCTTTTGCATTTTTTTAGATTACTGTTTCCTCAATTTTTCCTTTTCCTTGTATTTTTAAATAGCTATGAATTTTTAACCAGTGTTAAGGTATAATCGACATACAATAATTTTCACATAAAGTATATAATTTGAGAAGTTTTGTCATATGTATCCTAGACATATGAAACTATTGCCACAGAAAAGATCATGACCATATCCATCAACCCCCAAGGATTGCTTGGGCCCCTTTTTAATGCCTTCCTCCCTCTTATCCCTGCCCTCATTCACTTTCAGGAAACTGCTAATCTACTTTCTGTCACTACAGATTGGATTTCATTTTCTAGAATTTGTATAATGGAATCCTACAGTTTGTAATCTTTTTTGTCTGGCTTTTTTCAGCATAGTTATTTTGTGTCGCATCCATGTTGCATGTATTACTCAACTTGATGTTGCATGTTCATTATTTTTACTGTGAATGGTATTCCAGTTCTTCCATCCTTGAGAGTATTTCATTGGATCAGTCTTTTAAACTATAAACATGTGGTATCTCAGTGTGATTAATTTGTATTTCCATAATGAGAAATGATGTTGAATATCCTTTTATGTGCTTATTTGCTATGTATATATATTTGCTGGTGAAGTGTCTATTTAAATCTTTTGCCTATTTTCAATTAGCTTTTTAAATTAAGTTTTGAGAGTTATTTATGTATTGTGGATCCAAGTCCTTTAATAGATAAGAGATTTACAAGTATCATTTTGTTTGTGATTTGCAAATATTATCTTTTAGTTTGTAGCTCGTCTTTTTACTTTCTTAATAGTGTTGTTTAAAGGTGAGAAGTTCTTAATTTTGGTAAAATTGAATTTATCAATTTTTACTTTTTTCAACTGTGGTTTTGGTATTGTATTTAAGAATTCTTTTCCTAAAACAAAATCACAAAGATTTTCTTATATCTTTTCTTCTAGAAGTTCTATCGTTTTCAGTTTAACATATAGGTTTATTATTCACTTTGAGATACTTTCTTAATATGGTGGGTAGGAGTACTTTCTTTTGATGTATGGCTATTCAACTGTTCTAGCGCCATTTGTTGAGAAGACTATTCATTCACCAATGAAGTATTGTACACTTTTGTTGAAAATCAATTGGTCATGTATGTATAGATCTATTTCTTGACCCTCCATTCTTTTCTATTGATCTATTAACTTATCTTTGTGCCAATATCATGGCGTCTTGATTATTGTATCTTTATAGTAAGTCTTAAAGTCAGGTATTGTAATGTCCCCTTGTACTATGGCAAGTCTCTGAAATTCTCTTACTTGGATGATTCTTCCTTCCATTTGGCTGATCCTGGTCACAAAGGTGGGCCGGTTGCAACTCACAATTTTTGAAGATTCTGATATCAGAGTGACAGACTAGAGGATCAACAGTCCTTAAACAGCAATTTTCCTCAAAGTGTGGCCTATGTACCACTCATATCAAAATCAACTTCGAAGTGTGGGTATGTGATAGCACCATTTACATTCCTGTGCTTATGCCTGATCTATTGAATCATAATCTTTAGGTGTGGGGCCCATGAGTGTGCATATTTAATAAGTTTTCTGAATGATTCTTATGGACACTGAAGTTTGATAATTGCTTAGGCAACATTGCCTAATAAAGCCTTTTCCTGTTTATTTTTCACTCATGTTACACAGATGAGAAAAACAGATGTACTTAGATGGAAAGGAAGAAGATGCTTTCATTTACCTATTCATTTGTTTACTCTTTTTTCATTCGTTCATTCATTCACTATGAATAGATGACAAAGACTAAAACATAAAGAAGCAACTTGAAGAATTTGTGGAATTTATTTTCAAACACAGGATATGTTCCTCAAGTATTACTTATGGCTGTCAGACGATGAATTGGCAGCTGATGCTTCCAGCAATCGGGGACAGAGAAACACCATGCTGGAAGGGATGCCCATAGGCATCTCCACCCCCAGGCTTTTTGCAGATTTCTTTTAAACAAACCCAGACTAAAAGAAAGATAACTTATTCTTAAGCCTGTTTAAGACAGGAGATTTTGTAGCCTCTTTTGAACATTTATCCTAGTGGTTAATACTACTTCTTCCGCTACAAGTTCCTGCCTGAGTCACAGCAAGGACAGTTTCTTTATCATGGAAAAAGCAGGGCTGGCCTCAGGGAGGGGGTCTCTACAGGACACCCCTGAGAAATATTAAGAAGCTTGATGAAGCTGATTTCCCTTGTTTTCACTTTGGTTTCTTTCAGTGGTACGCCCATATCAGCTTCATAATATTTTTCTTTGGTCCTCTCTAACTCAAATCTCTATCTACTAAGGAAATGGTCTTAGAAACTCGTTCATGTCAATGACACATGATAGATAGATGCACAGCACCTTACATTGTAGAACTCAAGTGTGGAACTTCAGATATTACAGCTCAGTAAGATGAATACTTTGGTGGATCCTCTCCTGTGCCCCTCAAATTAGTTTAGAGGCAGTTTGTTATTGTGCTTTCTCATTAGGCAGTCTTAGAGACTGTATGATTTAAATTCTCAAAAAGGGCTAATAGTTGTGAATAGCCACACAAAAATACGACTCTGTGTTACAGAATAGACAACCCGTCTATTAGGTTTGCAAGACAGAGGAGTTAGGGGTCAAGAGAAACTACTCGCATAGAATAACAAAGCATATTAAAAGTTGGGAAGGGCCTTAACACATAGTCATGAGTCACTTAACAAAGGAGATATTATCTGAGAAATGCATCATTAGGTAATTTCATTGTTAACATCATAGAATGTACCTGCACAAACCTAGATGGTGTAGCCTCCTACGTACCTAGGCTGTATGGTATGGCTTATTGCTCCTGGACTACAAACCTGCACAGCATGTTACTGCACTGAATACAGTAGGCAACTGTAACACAACAGTATTTGTGTGGCTAAACATACCTAATCAGAGAAAAGATACAGTAAAAAAGATGGAATAAAAGATAAAGAATAGCACATCTGTACAGGGCACTTACCATGAATGGGGCTTGCAGGACTGGACGTTGCTCTGGGTAAGTCTCTGAGTGAGTGGTGAGTGAATGTGAAGGCCTTGGAAATTACTGTACCCATTGTAGACTTTCTCAATACTGTACACTTCCTTAGGCTATACTGAATTTATAAAAAAAAAATTTCTTTAATACTGATTATAATTTTTCTACTTTATAAACTTTTTAATTTTTAAAATACTTTGACTCTTACAATAACACTAAGCTTTAAATACAAATACATTGTACAGCTTACAAAAATATTTTCTTTATATCCTTATTCTATAAGCTTTTTTTCTATTTTTAAAATTTTTAATTTTTTTTTTTTTACTTTTCAAATTATTTTGTGAAAAACTAAGACACAAACACATACATTAGCCTAGGCCTACAGAGGGGCAGACTCATCAATATCATTGTCTTCCACCTCCAATCTTGTCCCACTAGAAGGTCTTCAGGGACAATAAGACACATTCAACTCTCATCTCCTTCTTCTGGAATACCTCCTGAAGGACCTGCCTGAGGTTGTTTTCCAGTTACCTTTTGATTTTTTTAATAATTAGAAGCAGAACACTCTAAAATAAGATAAAAAGTATAGTATAGTATAAATACATAAACCAGTAACATAGTGATTTATTATCAGTATCCAGTATTGTGTACTCTACATAATTGTATGTGCTAGACTTTTATATGACTGGAAACATGGTAGACTTGTCTACACCAGCATCACCACAAACACACGAGTAATGTGACATTATGGTGGCTACGGTATCAATGGATGATAAGAATTTTGCAGCTCCATTATAATCTTATGGAACCACCAACATATATACAGTCCATTGTTGATCAAAACATCATTATGGGTCACATGACTGTATTAACTTGATCACATAAGTTGAGTTCCAGGGAGATGAAGTGACACATGCTAAGTCACATAGATGAAAAGAGACTACCTGTAATGTGGAAATCAGATCTATCAGCCTCTGCATTACTTTGATAAAATAATTACCATGGGCTTACTAATAACTCAGAGTAAGTAAAGAGCATGCTAAATACCTTCTTGTTTCGTAATCATGGCAAAACCTCTGCAATACAAATGCAAGATAGTGTCCTCTGAGCCCAATCCTTTGTGGGAAGAGAAAGAGTATAAATAAATAAAAAAGTAAGCAAGTAAACTCTAACTTACACTCCCAACAATGAAGAGTTTTAATTTTTTATTTTAATGAGTGCATCCATAGGGATATGTAGGTATATTAACTTATATTGTGTACTGACTAGAAAGTGATCCATGATCTCTCAGAAGACCCATTCCTTTGATTAGTGGTAAGTTAGGTTAGTTAATTAAGGTTACTTTAATACTAATTAGTCAGGCTTTAATTATGCTTTCAGAACAGGAACACAGGAATCATATGGCTCTTAGCGACCCAGTTAACCAAAGTGATGGGATTTTTTTGTCTTTCATCTAATAGTGACTTGTGATCGGGAACAGAGAGAGAAAAAGCCAATCCTAATGGGATTATAGGAGCATTCTTTAACCGGAATCAATCAGAGAGCAGCAGAAGATCTGAAAACAAAAGCCACCTCCATAGCTTCTGGAATAGCCCTACAGGGAGAAAGCCAAGGGGCTGAGGCATGGCTGACTTTGTCACAGACAGCTCCAAAGAATTGGCCCACCAGACCTGTAAATAAATGGATGACAGAGGATAAGCAATAAGTGGGGGCCTTAATTGCAGTAGGAGTGCCATGACAAATAAACAGAAAACTACGTAGGAAAGTCTTTTCCCAATCATGGCAGCGTGTTTCACTTACTGGGTGTCCTCTGTTTTCCAGACCTAAGTCTGGATGGAATTATGAAAACAAGTGAGTCAGGATTTCACTTCCCAAGGAAGTTATAGTCTCTGGTGGGATGGCCAGATTTGTAGACAGTTAAATTATGCTTCAAAGTACTAAATGTGCTATTGGCAAATCTGTCTCTCATACCAGACTGCATGCAGACTGGCATGCTTCCAGTGTTTCACCAAATACAACATGAAAATGTGGCTAGATTCTTGCCAAAACCAGTACTATTTTAGTAGCTGTAGCTTCTTGTATTCCAGGATAATGTAGTGAGAACAAAATTCAAAGTTGCCTAAGAAGACTTTTTGACTTGGGTTTCCTTTAGAGAAGAGAATAAGCAGTTTGACATCTCAAGCCTGGCTCAAAGGACTAAATTTGGAGCAAGTCATTGCATCTGTACATATTGTGGTTTTAATAGATTATATTCGTTCTCCATATTAGCAAAATACTTTTCAATCTCTATCCAGTAAAGCCATTTCCTTCTACAACAAAAATGGTAGCAGGATAATTTATAAAATATTAATCTGTGCTGTAATATGCTTCCTTTGGCATGCATTTTCCTTCCCATATACCATGACTTTGTGATTCTCTATCTGAGGGCATTTTGTATTGTGGGGCAAAAAGACAAGTCAGTTCTGTTTTTTTATTTTATTTTAATTTTTTTAGTTTTAAATTTTAATTTAAATTTTTAAAATTTTTTTGTAGTGGTGGAGTCTTATTATGTTGCCCAGATTGGTCTTGAACTCCTGGCCTCAAGCAACCTGCCCACCTTGGCCTCCCAAAGTTCTGGGATTACAGGTATGGGCTACTGAACCTGGCCTAGTTTTGTTTTTAAAAGCTCAACTTTAAAACTATGCTGGATTTTCCCTGGAAGGGGCCATACTGAAGCTGAAGTTGAGGGCAGGGCTTAGAGGATGAAGCACCCTTTTGAAGGGGGAGTGGGGACAAGGGATAGGCTAGGCCAGGGCTTTACAGTTTCTGCAATTGCATACTCTACCTGCCTGGAGTGGCTGCAAAACCTCTGAGGAGAGTCACTGTGCATCTGGGGACCTTGGATACTTTCAGCTTGACAAAGATGTATTGGAGTCCCCATACTCAAGAACCCTGCCAGCTTACACGGTGAGTGTATAGGCAATAAATTTCACAAAAAAGGAAGCCAGAAGGCCCTCCCCAAGCATGGCCATGGAGATCTAAGTCTTTATGTAGCAGCCTTAGTGATAACAAAGTTTGAATATCTTACCATCTTTTTGAAGTAGAAACTCAAAGTACATAAAATTTGTTTTAGAAAATGATAAATAAATGTGACATTATTCCCATGCTGTGGCTTACTAATTCTTACACATTACCCCACCCATGTTCCATAATAAGTAAATGCAATCTTTGCTCCTAAGTCTGGGACATATGTTTTCAGCAGTCTCATTTCCGTGTTCTTAAGACTCTTGACACCTTGCATAAAGCCTCTATTACCACTGAAGAAAACCCCTTTAGAATCTGGATATCTGGCCATAAAGATTCTTTGAGTAGTATTAGATATGATGTGGAGTCATTTCATACATCTTTTGAACATTCACAAATTCAATTCTACCTGCTAGCAGTTTTTGGTACAAACCACAGCTTTATCTGGTATATAACCACAGAAGCAGTAGTTTATGTTAATGCTGGAACAAAACCAGGATTCTTTGGACTTATTGAGAGATTTTTATCTATGTAGGGTTAATATACAGAGCTTTCTGCTTTATATGAACAATTTAGAAGACTCTCAAGAATAATTTTTGATTATTATTATTATTATTATTAAACTAGCCCCCTAAGACACTTTGCCATTCTATTTATATATATATCTTTCCCAGTCACACAAATATTGCTCATTAAATAAAGAAATGCTGAATTTTTCCAACTCTACACTGATAATATTACTGTAATCACAAAAGGAGACGCCACAGAAGTTTGAAGATGAAAGGGAATGCAGGCAATAGCTGCATCTTCAAGGAAAGGCATGGAGGATATTTAGTAATTATAAAATCTCATGCTAGGGAAGTGACAGGAAGAAAAAAATCAATGAAGATTTGACAAGTTTTCCTGGGTTCAGACCTCTGTCCTTTATGCTCAGTGGCTCATACGGTTTACTCCATTCTTGATAAGCATCCTCCTGTTAAGTCTCTAAGAAACGTTAATATTATCTACCAAATAACACTCCCCTGCAAGGTTGTGAAACTGCAATTTGCTTCCCCAGATCTCCCCCACTTATTTCTGGGATTGTTTCCATTACTTTAATTAACACTGATCTTCTCACTGCTCTTAAACTTAACTCTTTAGCCATGATCTCTCTGCTAACTTACAGACTTTTTAATGCAATTTCCTAACTGACATTTCCTTTGAATTTCTAAAAGGCTATGAAATTAATATTTCTCCCCTCAACAAACATACTAGTCCTTAGTTCTCTTTTTTCCAATAATTAGTCATTTCTTTAATAGTTGTTCTAGCCAGAAATTGTGGAGTGTTTTCTAATTCTGTTCTTTTCTGCACCCCAATATCCCACATGTCTGCAAATCCTGTCTACTGCATCTGCAAAATATGTTCCAAGTCAGCTAAATTTTTTTCTTTTTCCGCTACGACTATCTCCTTCTGAGCACCCACCACCAGGTGCCTGAAATACTGCAATAGCCTCTAGGCTGATCTCTTCTCTTCGCTTTCTGCTGCCACTTGCCTCCGCATTCATGCTCTACAGAGCAGCCACAGGCCACAACAACGAAATGCAGATCGTGGCAATTCTTAGCTAAAACCCTTGAATAGCCTCCCTTTGCACACAAACAAAGTCCACACTCCTGAATGTGGTCTGACAGTTCCTGCACGACTCAACACCCACTCGTCTTCACGAATCACCTCCTACCACTCTCTCACTGGCTCTCACGTTGTACTTTCCACTCTGACCTTCTTTTGGGTCTTCAAAACGCCAAGATCATTACTATCTCAAGGCCTGTGCCATTGCTGCTCACTCTACCTGGAATGTTCTTTCCCCAGGGGAAGAACAGGGTCTTTGCAAGGCAGATTCCTTTATGCTTTTCAGGTCTCAGCTCTAGTGGTATCTCCTCAGTGAGAACTACCCTTACCCTTGGCTTTCATCAAACTGTCTAATTTTTATTGCACTCATTGATATTTGAAATGGCCTTTTTCTTTTGTTTGTGGACTGGTTTATTATCTACTTTCACCTTCCTGTACCTATCTTGTCCTCTGCCATTTCCTTGGCACCTGGTATGCTGCATGTACCTAGTAGATCTTCATGAATAAGTGCTAAATGCATGACCGGAAGTCCCTAAGGTATATCTTATTTAGGTTCATCAATACCGTTTTTTGAACAACGATGTAACAATTTCCACGTTGTTTTTCTCTTGTTTCAGTCCCCTTCAGAGACACCTGCTGCTAAAACCTCTTCTTGCCCCATAGGCACAGGGATGGGTTTCTGCAGCCCATCCCTTCTCCCCATTTCTTCCCCACACAGGGGAAGTCAATGGATGCTTCTAGCATGGCCATTTCTAAAGCAGCATCTACATTTCTAGAGCTAGTTTGGTGAATCTATGTAGTCACGGAGGTACTTCTATACAATTCTAAGGAAAGTGCCTTTAGCTTTTCATGGCTGTTCCCAGACAATCTGTGCCCCTGTTTTTAGTGGAGCCTCAACAGAGCTGTCAAGGAGATAACACTTTTAGAATTTTTTCTCAGTCCTCATTCCCAAGGATTCAGGTAGGCACTTAGGGTTATTGTGTGCCAGGGGAAAACTCTGAGAAACAGACCCAATGCTGTGCATGCAGTATCGCTTTTCACAAAACTGCATCTGGTCAGTGTCTGGGCCTGACACTTGCAAGGCACCTGGCTCCTAGTGCAGATAACTTCTGCAGATCTTTCCCCTCCTGGCTGCCAGACTTGCCTAGATACAACTAGATCCTCCCGTGAACACAGCTTAAGCTCCAGCTGCTGCTCCCAGTTCCATGCCAAAATGCTGTTATAATTCTGACACGGGACTGACTAACCATGCCTAAGTAGTGAGGGAAGGATTCACGGGGGAGATGATATTTCAGCTTGTTTCAAAGGGTAAGTTGGAGAATATAAGGCAGTGAGGGAAGTGAAGGCAGAAAAAATGGCATATGAAAAGGCAATGAATTATACAGCCAAGGACTTAAAAGAAATTTAGTAGTGTTGGAGTAGAAGAACAAGAGGGAGAATGAGATGGGAGGAGCTGGTTAGGGAAATTAAAATCTGATTGCGAAGGCCTTATGGGCCCTGCCGAGGAACTGAGTTTTACCAAATAGGTGAATGTCACTGAATAAAGTTTTAAGCAAAGGATAGATATGATCAAAATCTTCTTTTTTGAAAGTAACTCTGGTAGGAGCATATCTAACAAATTGGAGTGGGAGAGACTGCTGGTGACAAGATCAGAGAAGGATATATAAAAGTGTCAGGCAAGAGAAAAATACAAGTATGGACTGAGGGGGTAGCAATGATGATGGTGGGGAAAGAATGAGAAGAGCCTGATTTAAGGGGCGTTTCAAAGCTGGAATCAACTTGTTCATGGCTGATTGGCTTTCAGGGACCATGGAAAAAAAGTTTCAAAGGTAATTAATAAAATTTTACACTGGGAAAACTGAGGGACTTAATATGGCATCAACTGGGACCATTACTCCAAGAAGAAAAAGAACAGAGAAGAGAAGAAAACATTCACCACACTTTAATAATGCAGCACAGAAGGAAAGTCTCAGGTCATAGATACAGTATTTAAGGCTGGGGTTGCAGTCCTAGTAGAATAAGATGACGGCCACCCCATCGATATTGTTGATGGAACTGAGGCATAATCTGACACATGCGGCACATTAGCAGTTTGTACTAAGGATTTTGATCTGTACTGAAAAGGTAAGTGATCCTCAAAGAGTCACTGATCCTTGTCTGACATTTACCCATTCTCACAAGCTTCCATTAGCAGTCTGTTGGCATTCTCACACTGAGACATACAGAGCTCTCTGCCTTTTCAGTCTCGTTGCACAAACATTGAATCACTGTCTGTGCTCTAGGAAGGAGAAACTCATGTTTTTTTTTTTTTCTTTTTAACATCTGCTGTGTTTAAAGCAGAGGAAGGTTACAGTACAGAACTAGGAGTCAAAAAAATTTGGTTCTTGTCCTAGTTGCTCAAGTTAGGTAGCTTTCTTCTTCCTTCCTTCCTTTTTGTTTTTGTAAACTTTGGTTTCCGTATCTGTAAAACAGTGATGGATGGTGGTGGTAGTTGTAACATTTTGGCTAACTTGTAGGAATCAAATGTAAGGATGAAGTGGGAGAGTGTTTACAAAGATTCAATGCAATGCTGCTGTGTTGCACTTAAAGCGCAGTAGCTACAAATATTATCTCATGAAATTACCTGGTGTATTGTACAGAATGCTCCACGGTGCTTGGGAAGGATGACCACATTTCCATCCCAGTCAGTTCTTTGGAATAACAGAACAGTGACTGAGAGCAGAGGCTCTGGAGCGCAGTGTCCCAGTGTGAGTCCCAGGTCAGCCACTCATCAGTGGGATGATCATAAACAAGTTATTTGAACTGCTTAAACTTACTTTCACTCTCAGTAAAAGAGAGATAGTAATTCTTACTTCACACATTTGATATGATAAAGTGGATGATACCAAGTATCGAGGATATTGATTTTACTCTATCACACTTGGGTGCAAGAAATGTCGTATGATATTTCTAAATGAAAACTAAGTTTCACTCCGAGCAGCCGTTCACCAGGATGGTGAGACAGTTATTATCATTCATGTTTGTTTTCCTCTGCCTCCAGCCACAGATAAATGTTACCTAAGAACCTAGGTGCCTCTAGGGGCCTGGGGACCTTTCCTGGAGCCCTGTCAGGGCTGATGCTTGTGCCCACCACTGGGGAACTGAGCGCAAGCTTGCCGGGTTCAGCTCTGCCTAGCTTTACCCGCTGCCTCCAAGACAGAGGGCAGGACCCAGACCACTGAGCGTTCCACGGCCCAATCCTTCACCTGGGACACCCAAGCACTTTTCCTGGTTAACAAAAGTCAAGCATAAGCCTTACTGCTGCCACCACTTTTGGCTCTTACCTGCAAGGGCCACCTACTGAGCTGAAGGTCAACCCGCCCAGCCTATTACAACATCTGCTGACACAAGTGCGTGGCACTTATAGACAAGATAATCTTCTCATGACCTCTGCTACCAACATCAGCCATGCCACCCTTGGCTACTTGGGAGCTTATTAGCCTACCTTGCTTAGTATACCACTACTACAATTGACATTTCAGAAAGCCACCATACTAAGGCTATTTATAACTGAGAAAAATCATACTGCATCTTTGCCACTGAATGTGCTCAGAAGCAAATCTGAATGGCCCTATTTTACATACATCATGGTCACATCCTCAAGAAAAAAAAATTCCATCTCAATGACAGAATATTCAAAAATAAGAAGCAACTGTTTCTCCAGATGCAAAGAAATCAGCATAATAATACAGAAAGTATGAGAAAGAAAGGTATGCAACTGGCAGGAGACTAATATCCAACATTAACAAGGAACTCGAACAACTCAATAACAGCAAAAAACCTATGTAACCCCATTAAAAACTGGACAAAGAACATGAATAGACATTTTTTTTCAAAAGAACACATACAAATGGCCCAAGCATATGAATAAATGCTCAACATCTCTAATTATCAAATAAATGCCAATTAAAACCACGTGTTGATTTTAACAACCAGATGTTGGCAAGGATGCAGAGAAGAGGGAACACTTATACACTGTTGGTGGGAATCAGTACAACTTCTATGGAAAACAGTATGGAGATTTCTCAAATAATTAAGAATAGAACTACCATTTAATCTAGCAATCCCACTACTGGGTATCTACCCAAAGGAAAAGAAATCATTATATCAAAAAAGATACCTGCACTCATATGTTTATTGCAGCACTATTTACAATAGCAAAGGTATGGAATCAACCTAAGTTTCCATCAATAGATGATTACATAAAGAAAATGTGGTATATATACTATTTATATGTAAAAAAATGAAATCATACCTTTTGCAGCATCATAGAACTGGGAGCCATCATCTTAAGTGAAACTAGTCAGAGCAGAAAGTCAAATACCACATGTTCTCACTCATAAGTGGGAGCTAAATAATGTGTACACATGAACACAGAACGTGGAATGATGGACACTGAATACTCAGAAGGCTGGGAGTGTGGGCGCGTGGTGGGTGATCAGCAATTACTTGATGGGTACAAAGTACATTATCCGGGTGATAGATACCCAGACTTTACCACTACACAATCTACGCATGTCACAAAATTACACTTGTACTCCTTAAATTTATACAAAAACTAAAGAGTCCAGAAGTCTTATATTGTGACTTGAAAAAAGACAAGTCTCAACTCCTCAACCCTCCGTGCTTCTATTTAGATGCTCATTGTTCAAGTCTACAAAATCCATTCAAATAAGAGAGGCTCTGCTACTTCTGGGTCAAGCTTGGATATGGGGGTCTTTACTAAAACTGAGGGCTTAGGCTTTTAGTGTCTCTAGCTACAGCACGCAGCCATTAACTCTAAGGTCTTGTATCTTCTGAGAGAGCAGACACTAGGTTGGGCACAGATCTTCACTATTTACAAAATCGGACAAAACCCTCCTCCCCTTCCCAGGTTTGAAGTATCTCTCCTTTCCTCAGGTTCAGAATATTTGGTATCCATGCCTCCTTATTTCCTCCACTCGAACTTGGGCATTTCCCACATTATTTCTCCACAAAGGGTCTTTGTGGACAAGATTGCTGTTTCTTTCCTGGGTGTATGGTGAAGAGTATGTTCACCCTAGTCAATGTTGTCAGGTGAAATCCCTGTTTTATGCATATATTAATAGATCACATCATACTACTTGGCACAGGATAAACGTTCAACTAATGGCAACCTTGACAGATATCTGCTGTCTCTGTGAGCCACCCCCAGCCTCCTCAAACTCTACAATCCTGCTCTGGGCCCAAGAGGCTGACTCAAAGGATGAGCCATTGGGTTTCCATTCTCTCTGACCTCTGGTTGGGTTCTGTCTGTAGAGGAGAGCAGAGAGGGGGAGGAAGGTCAGGCTGAAGTCTTCATTCCCCTGGCTGTCTCATTCTCCGGCAGGTTGCAGCTCCTGCCACACGGCCCACTCTTCACAGCTGGTTCTCTCTTTCTCTTGCCTCTCTGTGCCTTTCATGTGCTAACAGCTCCCACTGTTATGGGGCCCAGAGTTCTGCCCTCTTCCTCGTTACCTTTTCTCCTTGGTAAATAGCTCCCACCCTCATTCTTCTTAGTGGAATCTTTCTTATATTCAAGTATTGGTTTCTTAACTGCTTCATGGATCATTTCCCAAAACTAGAAGAATGAGTGTTGAAGCCAATCATAATCATTTCATTCCTATGTCAGCAAGAGACATGGCCATGTGATGAGACCACACTCAATAAAACGGAACAAGAGGCCTCCTGGGAGTTCCTCTTGCCCTTTACAAGAGACACTTAATAAAAGATGTGCTTTTTATCTTTAAATGAGGTTGTGTAAGGATGTGACACTTGGAGCCCTTGCAGCCGTCTCGTGACCATACGTGAAAACAAAGAATCCCAGAGAAACTCGACATTGTTGAGTTGCCAAATTGATTAAGTCCAGAACTTCCTACAGTCAAATTTTTGTTATGTGATATAATGAATTTTCTATGATTTAAATAGCTTCAGTTGGAGTTTTATATTACTTGTGGTCAAAAATAGCCTGGCTGATTAATCCCAGCCACTCTTCATACTTGTTTACTTTTAGTGCAAAGAGTATTGCTGATAGAAAATAATTATTTCTAATGTTAAGTAGCTGTTATTTTTTTTCCTACTTCATTCTATTTTAGAGTTAATATCATGGAATAATAAAAAAAAGTTGCATTTCCTTAAATTGAAGACTTCTAGCCATATAAAATTTCTGTACTTCTGTATCATCTGAGTATGGCACACTTGTGAAATGAGTGTGACAAGAAGTGGGAAATCTACAATTTCAACACATATCAAATAGGGGTTAAGTTTTTCCTGAGAGAACAAACAACAAAATAACATCTATAAGATTACAGAAAAAAGATACTACCATGCTTTTCTCAGAATTTCAATTTTATTGTGTCAATTATGAAATCTGAAAGGGAAAGCTATTTGCTTGTAAATTAAGGAAGAGACAATCTTGGAGACTCTGGTAATCTTTAGTAACAGTCATTCTACCAATTACGAATTTACAGTTTGCTAAATGCTTAGAAAAGTGCTTGCATATTGTCAGCATGATGTGATTATTTGTTTAATGTATGTGCTGCAAGAAAAGAGAGGTAGAGCCGGAAGTGATAAGTTTTCAATTTCAGGTACAGGTCAAAGGTAAAGGAATTATACAACTGGATTTTCCAGGAAAGACTATTTCTAATATGGATTGACTCACTCAGATCTGTCTCAGTGATGCAAGTATCACAGAATGTAAAGACCGTAAGTCATATGACTCATCTTTTCCTTTTTTTTTTTTTTACCAGAAACTCTATCAGTTGCCCAGAAATAATTACAATTTTGTAAATCCCCTACCTTCCCCAGAGCTCTTTATGATTTCCTTCTTTCCAGTGCTTCTGTCATACAGAAAGAGAACATAAGGGACGGGACGGGAAGATGCTGGTGTCAATTCTGCTTCCCTCCTCTTTACCCACTATTTTCAATTTTAAGTGCCAACTCTGGTAATTGTCCATCGACAAACCTGCTCTGTGGTGGGGAGTATGGGAGACAAGATGGGAGCTGGCTCTAAGAAATCACTACCCCATCTTTATGCCTCTGATACAAGGTACTTATTGATACCAAAATAAAAACAGTACTACACGTATTATCCAATTTTTCTGTGTAAATCCAAAAAAGGCATTATTATTGACTGGGTTCTATATCACATCAGGGCAAGCTATCCACAAACAGGCTAAAGATAATAAGCTCTTTGGGGCATCAGTATACCATACAGCAATCTCACTCCTCCCTAGAGCTGTGGAAGAATTCATTTACCTCACATAGGTGAACCTTTCTCTTCCCCAGAGAGCATTTTGTTCATCTTAGCTCAATACAAGATCAGATCCATTGTCAGCAGTAACAATTTGTACAGTGTTGTTTTTTTTTCCCCCCCCACTGGGCTCAAACTTAAAGCATCTCTGAGTGGAAAATAAAGGCAATAGTGCATCTCAATTTTTTCAAAGGGGCTGGAGAGAAGAGAGGGAGAAGTTTAGACAGATTAAGGCCTTCCCCTAAAGTCATAGGCCCATCCAATAAATGATAAAGCAGGAAACTAAAGCCAGGCCTTAGAAAAACTAGCCTACTTATTTCCTAAAATCCTGTGTTTTCTTATTTGTTTCAGGTAAATAGCAATCTTTCTTCACTCGCTCTCTCTCATACAAAGACAGTGAAGAGTCCCTTGGCATTTGGAAAGAATTTTATTTTGCTGAATTTTGGAGCTGGCCTTGGCTGACTCTCTATTAATGTTAGAGAAAAAGTCAAAGAACATTATTTTTCTATTAAAGCAAAGGTTTTTACTTAACTCTGAACTTCAGGACACCACACAGAGCTGAAGATAGAAGTTGGAGTGACAGTGACACAGAAAAGAAATGAATTAAAATTGCCACTGACAATAAAGCAAAAAGAGGTGGTAGGCAGTAAATGCCTGTCCCTGAAAATTTTACAGCATTGCTGATGCTGGAGGGAACAGCAATTTAAGACAGTTATGGACCAGAAAAAAAAAAAAGCAATAATGTTGAAGTCAGACCCAGTCTGTATGGGATGGTTATTATTTGGCTTAAAACTGTGCAGAATGCGTTTATGACTTTGGTAAAAGAGAGATACTGACCTTGATGCAGTGCAAATTTGAAATGGGATTAGAGGTCCTTGTTCTTAGATTGCTGCTAAAGACAGGGGACCAGCAGTAAAAGAATGTCCTGGGGAAAAAAAAAAAGATGTCCTGGCACTGAATAGGCACAGTTCCATTTAGCCAGGGCTGACAGTCAGCAGACACTTGCATGTCAGAGGTACGTTCTCAAAGCTTTAAGAAGACCGAAGTGGTCTCTGAGAGCACATATGCACATGCCTCCAGTCTCACTGAGCGAGGTGCCCTATTCCGCCTGGAACACTGTGCATTATGTAAGAAGTTGGTTGTAGAATAAAGATTCAGGATTTCCGGACATCACATCTGCATCCAGGTCCTGGCTCCTCCTTTACCGTCTGTGTTATTCTGGGAAAGTTATATTTAATATTTCTTCTCTGATTTAAAATTTTGTCATCTATCATATGGGATTATAATTATATTTTGTTTATAAGGTTAGGGGATTAAATTAAAAAATGAGGATACTTTGTCAATATCAAGCACTACATAAATGCTAAAAATTGCTGCCACTGGATTAGACTGACTTGAGGAAGCGTAGGCTTGTCTCCTAAATACATGTGGATATTTTCACTTAAGCATTTGATGTCAGTTCCTATCAGAGACTTGGACAAAATTGCAAAGAAGGCAGAATTATTATAGAATATTACTAATTTCCTTATGAATAACTTGTCTACCCATTCTTTTCTTCCTTTTGCTCTCCAGAGAGCCAGGTCAGAACGGAAGGAGAGCTGCGCAGGTAGTGAGGGGAGCGGGCCATTAGGTAACGGCATCAGGCAAAGTGGGAGGGCGTACCAGATTTCAAGAGCTACCATGAGTTTGGGGGCTTGAAAAACTAATTTTGGCTCCGCTGCAGCTCATACCAACTTATACAGGTTATTATATCATGTATTTAATTTTACGACGTGAGCATATTTTAATATATTTGATATTTATGTCTGTTATGTGCCTAGAATCCTAGAAGATCTTAAAAGGACCTAGTGGGGATAAGGAAAGACCTGTTCACCACGGTGAGACCAGCATCTGGGAGCTGAATTAGCAAAGAAAATGAAGAAGATACTCAGCTGGGTTCAGCTGGACCAATAATCTGTGTGTGTGTGTGTGTGTGTGAGAGAGTGTGTGTGTGTGTGTGTGAGTGTGAGTGTGCACGTGATGGGGTGAGCCCGCATCGCTCAGCTAGCGGGTTTGAAGGGAAGATACCAAAATTCTATTTCTTTAAATAGAAGATGAAGGTGGAGGCTACGTCATAGGAACAAGAAAGGAGCCTGATTTCTTAAACTGGAACACAGGATCCGGGTAGAGTTAAAGCGGGACGGGGTTGGCTCCAAAGCTCAGACTGATGTCCCAGTTAGGGAGTCAGAGCCACTAGCGTGGAAATAGAAGAGTACCGGACCTCACGTTCAGAGCACTCATGCTGATTCTGAGTTGTAAAAATTCTGCACCGTATTTGAATCTGCCTTACTAAGTCTAATCACTCCTCTTTCCTTACAGAGGAATCTCCCTCTAAACAGGTGTAGATCAGTGGTTCTCAGCCAGAAACGCTTATTAGAAATGCTCGAGGAACTTCTAATCCATGTTAGGGCTTCACCTCAGATCGATAAAATAAGGCTACCTGGGGGTGAAGTCCTGGCATTACAATTTCTTACAAGTTCTCACAGTCAATTTTAATGTGTAGCCAAGGTTGAGAACCACTGGTGCAGATCAACATTTCTGATTAAATTAATCATTATTCATGTTAACTTAGCTTATAGTTCTTAGGTGGCATGTATATGTATATATATATATATATATATATACACACACACACACACATATTTGTATATTTATTTATGTTTTAAATAATTTTTTCTGATTATAAAATTAAGACAAATGCATAATAGGAAATTTGTAAAATCCAAAAATAAAAAGAGAGAATTAGAATAACCTATGATAACTAATGTTAATTTTAATAACATGTACTATACTGTATTTAATTTTAATTCAATTTAATAGAAGTAAAATAAGTGAAACCCAAAGATTTTCCAAACTACAAATAAATGCATCTTCAAAAGAAGAGATATTTATCGTCTCCTGACAATGTGATAGAAAACTGAAAGCTCACAGTACAAGAGCTGAAAGTGCTATCTAAAAGCCCTTTTCAATGCATAGAGGAATGTCTGAGAAATCAACAGAAATTACCAGAAATCACAACTAAAAGAGAGGTGAAAGACACATTTACAGGCTAGGGTTAACACTACGGCTGCACTGGGGACCAAGGTTGAGTTACCATGGCCCAACCCCTGATGGAGAAAACATCCAAGCATTGTGCAAGATGAAGGCTTGTGAGAACCCTAATAAAGCCAGGGACTTGAAAGCCATCTCCCTCAGTGAAAAAGTGAGCTGGGGGGAGGGAAAGGGAGGTGAGTTGTCAATATTAATCTGGTCTGAAGGTGGAAGAAAGTTCTCCTCTAGCAATTTGTATCTAAGACACAATTTATGTATGGTCTCAGATTTGGTTGACCTTTCACATCTCTGGAGCTCTCAGCTGTTTTCTCATGGGAACCCTGGGCTGCTGCCTCTGCTGTACCAGCCACAGCTGCCACCACCTGATCTGTGCTGATTGTTACACTTTCCATAGGAGCTGTAGCAGCTCTGGAGACCAGGCCCGACCAATTGCACCCAGGAAGATCTGGCTCCTTTAACCACTTTTGGATTCAAATAAAGTATCATGCTGCATTGTTTGGGAAATTCAAGCTAAAAAAATTATGATAATTTGACTATTGGTTCATAACACTCTGGCAAGCCTAGTGGAAATAAACAACAAATCTTTTTTTAAGAGAACTCAGATGAACCCCATAACCAAAATCTTGCAAGAGTCTCGTAAATAAACCACGCAAAACATAATCTCACAATTCAAAAAATAAGCAACACACACATACGCACAGTAATAAGCCAACAAAAGCATGAATCAGAAGAAAAAAATGCAGCAGATGTATCCTTCAAGAGCTTCACATAATGGGAACATCAAATGGTGAATATGAAATAAAATTTTGGGTTCCTTCCAGAGGCAGAATCTAAGGGAAGAGTATTCAAACATAAGTAGTTTATGTAGTAGATGTTCCCAAAATATACCAGTAAAGGATGGGAAAATCAGACAGAAAAGAGAAAGAAGCCAGTAGATGATGTGCTACCAAATCAGTCTGTATAGTAGGAAGCTGGATCTCAGTATCACTGGGAACTCTGCTAGAAGGTGCAGAATATGCTTCAGAGCTATACCAACTAAAAGACAAGGGAGCTGGGGGTGTTTACCGATCAACATCCCACCCATCGTTGGATAAAGGATGCTTTTGGAAACATTAACTCTTCCACCCTTCGAATTTTCATGGGCTGAGTGTGCTCTGGAGGTCAAGTAAAAAGTAATCAGGAAGAGAATTACAGGATCTAGTTAACAGACTTTGCATATAGGGGTTAGAAGTGGGAATATGAGGATCTGACTGCTAAGAATGCTTAGAGAAATAAAGACTATAATAAGAATAATTTAAAAGAATAGCATAGTACTATTTAAAAAGTGACCAGGAAAATTTTTAAATAAACCAAGTAGAATTTTGAGGCAAAGTAATTCCAGAAATCAGAATCTGAATGGATGAGTTAAATAATAGATTGGGGATAGTGAAGAGAGAATTAGTGAAATCAAATAAAAATTTTAAAATGTATACAAAATACAGTGCAGAGGGACAAAATGCTATTAAGTCATTAAACCTGAAATGTCTGATTTCAAATCAAAAATTTAGTCTATTATATCTCCAACAAGAAGCAGTACAATTAATCAAAGTGTGTATCTAAACTATCGACACAATTTTGCCATCTTAAGGGTAGCTTGTTTATGTCAGTAGCAAAGAAGCATGCAGAACAAGCGGTGAAGACATCATGAAAGGTGTTTTCCACAGCTTGTTGATAATTGAGTATTTTTCCTCTCATGAAGTGGCCCAAAGCCTGGAAGAAGTGGTAGTCAGTTGGTGCAAGTTCTGGTGAATACTGTGGATGACAGAGTTTCCAAGTCCAGCTTCTGTAATTTAAGCCGCGTTGTTTGTGCCACATGTGGTCAAGTGTTGCCTTGCAAGAGGATTGGCCTATCTCCATTGGCCAATCTTGGCTGCTTAATCGCAAGCATCCCATCCTTTTGTCCAATCGGTTGCAGTAGACTTCTGCTGTAACCGATTGACCAAGTTTCATGAAGCCGTAGTGGATAATACCAGCGCTGGACCACCAAACAGGCACCATTAGCTTTTTTTTTTTGATGACTATTCGGTTTTGGACTGTGTTTCTGCACTTCATCTTTATCCAGCCATTGTGCCGAATGCTTGTGATTGTCAAAAAGAATCCATTTTTCACCACACATAACAATACAGTATAGAAATGGTTCACGTTTATGCCTTGACAGCAAAAAAAAGGCAAGCTTCGAGATGATTTCTCTTCTAACACTTGTTTAATTCTTGCAGGGAACCCATCTATCCAGCTTTTTTACCTTGTGATTTGTTTCAAATGGTCCAATATTGTTGGGATTGTAATGTCAAAACTTGCTGCTAATTTACACATAGGTTGCGATGAATTTGCTTCCCACTACAGCTTTCAGTTCATCATTAGCCATGTTGGTCTCAGGTTGCCCACAGGGCTCATGTTCAAGATTAGAATCACCAGAACAGAACTTCTCAAACCATGGATATATTATATGTTCATTAGCCACATCCTTCCCAAACACTTCATTGATATTTCAAGCTGTCTGTGCTGCATTGGTTCCATGATGGAACTCATATTTGAAAATAACACAAATGTTTTACTTATCCATGGTTTCACAAAAATTGCTCTAAAAAAATTCTGAAAGATAATCACAAACCAAAACCTGTGTTTGATAGACTGAGGATGTACCTTCCTGATAATCATAAAAGAAGAAGTGTCAAATTGAAATATCAGAGATATCAACTGTCAAACTTAGCACTTAAGGAAATTAGACATTTTATACTTAATAATCTAATAGAAAATACAAAAAAGAGGTTAAGAAATGTGAAGTTCAGAGTGAAAAGCTTTCACCTATATTTAAATGGAATCCCAAAGAATTGAATAGAAAGAATAGAATAGAGGAAATATTCCAAGAGATAATGGATGAGAATTTTCCAGAATTATTAAAAGATATAAAACCTCAGAGTCAAGAATCATCCCCAAAACTCAAACAGAAATACCCAGAAATCTGTTAATACTTTTGAACATACAACCACAAGGTGGAGAACTTGCTATCAATCTGAAATTGAATTTCCAGCTAAACTATTATTCAAAAAAAGAATAAAATCAAGATATTTTCAGAAAAACAAAAATGAAAGAGTTTACCACCAACAGAGTTTTCCATACCTCACCAAAGACATTTCCAAAAGGCTTTGAAAAGATGGAAACAGACCCCCATAGGAAGGTCTTTTAGATTAGAGGTCGAGAAACTATGGTTCATAAGCTAAATCCGGCCTGCAGACTGATTTTATAAGTCCCGTGAGCTAAGAATATTTTTTAAATAGACTTTATGTTTCGTAACAATTTTAGGCTTTCAGACAAATTGAGCAGATAGTACAAAGAGTTCCCAAATACACTCTTCCCCACCTCTGCCCTAGTTTCTCCTCTTATTAAGATCTTGCATTAGTGTATTACATTGGTTAAGATTGATAAACAAATATTGATAGATTATATATACATATAGACACATAAACATGCATACCCATATCCATCCACGTTAGTACGTGTACATATACATGTACACACATGTGTACATGCATACATATTTAAATATATACACAGTATGTATTGTTGTGTCTTCTTGGAAAATTGACCCCTTTATCACTATGTAATGTCCCTCCCAGTTTCCCTGGAGGCCAGGGCTTTAGTATGAAGAACACAATGCTCTGGGCATATTTCAAAATGGTTTCTTTTTCCCTCCCCCTTCCCCAAACAGGGGGGAATTTTTCTCCAGCCTGGGCTCCTAGAAATAGAATTCCCAAAAGTGTGGGAGCCTCCCTAAGACTGGCCTCACAGGAATTTTTGACTCTCAAACTAGTCCACACTCAGCCTTCAATAATTGGTCAGTGGCCATTTAAGTGTTCCTACTAGTTACTGCCTCCAGCTCCTGGTAAACTGTGATTCTCTATACTAACCTGCCTCTCGTTTTCCAGGTGGTGGTATGTTCTGTGTCTTCACTTCTCTGATGACTTTAAGAAGAGCTGTTGATATTCAATTTTTTAGCTTTTTTCTTGTTGTGAGGATGGGAGTGATGATTCAAAACCTTTTATGTGTCTAATCTGAAATGGGAAGTACCCTAAGAATGGTTTTTATGTCTTTAAGAAGTTAAAAAAGTCAAAAAAAAATAAAATTTTGTGACACATGGATATTACATGCAATTCAAATTTCACCATCCAGAGATAGAGTTTCACTGGAGCCATGATTGTCCTTTTACATCTCACCCATGGCTGCTTTTGTGCTACAAAAGCAAGGATAGTGTGACAGAGACCATGTGATCTGCCATGCTTAAATATTTACTCTCTGGCCCTCTACAGAGAAGTTTTGCCATGGGGACCCCTTGTCTAGATAAACAAGGAACGGTGGCATGTGGATAAATACAAACAAATACTCACAGCGTAGAGCAGAGGCACGAGCAGACTCTGGAGCCGCGTCAACTGGCTCTGAGTCCTGGTTTCACCACTTAGGTGTGTGACCTGAGGCAAGTTCATCAACTGTTCTCTGTCTCAGTTTTCTCCTATCCCAAATGGGGATAAAATAGTACCTATTTATAAGTGGTAGAACTTCAGGGGTGATTATGAGGCTTAAATGACCTAATATTTTTTTTTTTTTTTTTTGAGAGAGAGAGAGTCTCACTCTGTTGCCCTGGCTAGAGTGAGTGCCGTGGCATCAGCCTAGCTCACAGCAACCTTAGACTCCTGGGCTCAAGCAATCCTTCTGCCTCAGCCTCCCGAGTAGCTGGGACTACAGGCATGTGCCACCATGCCCGGCTAATTTTTTCTATATATTTTTAGTTGTCCGATTAATTTCTTTCTATTTTTAGTAGAGACAGGGTCTCGCTCTTGCTCAGGCTGGTTTTGAACTCCTGAGCTCAAACAATCCGCCTACCTGGGCCTCCCAGAGAGCTAGGATTACAGGCGTGAGCCACTGCACCAGGCCTGGCAGGAGGTTTTAAATACAGACATGGAAGATGTGTGTGGAGTAAAATAAGGGTTATAAAGGAAGAGGAAAAAATTACAGGAATCAATTTTTTGATTCCTGTAACTAAGAGGAATGAAGAGGTTTTAAGGTGAACAGTATTTGAAATGAATCTGAAAGGA
>CAUYSK010056014.1:0-29848 GCA_963575035.1 Avahi laniger
TGCTGCCTCAGGCTCCCCAGGTAGCTGGGACTACAGGCATGCGCCACCATGCCCGGCTAATTTTTTCTATATATTTTTAGCTGTCCAATTAATTTCTTTCTATTTTTGGTAGAGACGGGGTCTCGCTCTTGCTCAGGCTGGCCTCAAACTCCTGACCTTGAGCGATCCACCCACCTCGGCCTCCCAGAGTGCTAGGATTACAGGCGTGAGCCACTGTGCCCGGCCTAGGTAAAATCATTTTAACACCAATAACTGGTATTCGTGCCACCATTGTGGCTGCATGCAGCTGGGTGTCGGTGGGGGAGAAACAGTTAATTCCCTAGTCCTTACGGGATTACTGGGTCGGCTACCTTTTTGCTTGGGGACAGGGCCGGGTGGGGAGAAGACTTGTTGGAAAGACACTGATGAACCCGTCAAGTTCTTTTCCCAACCCCTCAAAAGTCCACCTGTCAGGTGGCCCTCTCTGACATTGTCCTTCACTCTTTACCCCCAATGGCTCCAATTAAGAAGTAAGTAGAGGCCAGGCGCAGTGGCTCATGCCTGTAATCCTAGCACTTTGGGAGGCCAAGGTGGCAGGATCACTTGAGGCCAGGAGTTTGAGACCAGCCTGGAGTGAGACCACATCTCTACAAACAATGGAAGAATTAGCCAGGTGTCGTGGCACACCCCTGTATTCCCAGCCACTCGAGAGGCTGAGGCAGGAGGATCACTTGCTCTCAGGAGGTTGAGGTTGCAGTGAACTATAATGACACCACCGCACTCTAGCCCTGGGTGACAGAGCATCACCCTGTTTAAAAAAAAAGAAAAAAAGCAAGCAGATTAATTTGTGAACAAAAAATACAGAGAACCGAAGCTGTCTGTTTGGATTTGACCTGGGCTTTGTGAGGTCTGTAGGGATTGATGTAGACGCAGTATTTTCTCGGTCTCCAAAAGCAAGGCAAGGTGGGAGACATGCCCCGAGCACTGCTGTGCATCATTGAGAAAAAGAGTCCACTGGTGACGGGCGGGACATTTCGTATTCCCCCTTTCCACTGGCATTTCCTCCACTCCCAGATCCTAGAGAACCTCGAGCTAAAACTTGAAATAAAATTAAGTCCCAAGTGGTAGATTGAGAACCCCATGGATGTAATGAAGACGTGTAAGTCATACTGGCCGGTTTATTACACCAGTGTGTAGAATGAAGTTAAATGAGGGTGATACCGTGACCTGTTTAGGTATGAGCCTTTTCACTGAATTCCGCACCCCCAGGTCCCGACTGTCGTGCAAGATACTCTGCATTGTCGCTGTCGACATCCGAGCCTCTCCTGTGCAGTGCAGGGTTAGCTTGAGAGCCACGTCCTCAGCCACCCAGGCAATGCCAGGTTGGCCTGTTTCCAGGCCCAGCCGAGACGCCCTCCAGCATGCAGAGGAGGTGCCTTTGGAGACGCTGGGCCGAAGCCAGGGGGACCAGGGAGAAGCCCCATCGCAAGGTGTTGCTCACAGCCCTGTGTTTGAAGGCAGGCTGCTGGGCGCCAGTTCTGTGCATCCAGTGAATCTTATTATCTCGGGGCAAAATTATTGGCGGATGAAACTATTAGGGCTCTGCTCTCGGAAGGGGTCAAAAGAAATCTGGAAGAAGAACCTACGGGGATCTTGGCTCCCTGCTATCCCTGACACCGCGAGGCCTGGTGCCAGGCCGCTGTGCCGTGCACAAGCTCCACCGTAGTCTTTCAGTCCGACTCACAATAGCTGTGCGGGCTAAAGTTAGGAGATCGCAGGACTGTCACTTAAGTCCCTCCAGCCTCTTCCCCTCTAACATTAAGCCCTTTGTGTCGGTTGCCATGGTTACCTCCTCACCACTGGCAGCTGGAATGTGATGGTGAGAGGAGGCGGCCTCCCCGCAGAGCCAGGTCTGGCTGGGGTGGAGGCCATTGAGCCGCAGCTGGATTTGTGGAATGGGGCCATGGTCCAGTGCCTTCTCTTTGTCCTGGGTTCGGTACCTTTCCCAGGCTTGATGTGTCAGGGTTGCATTGGGAGGGGAGCTGTGAGGTGGCTCATGGGGTATTTCCTGCCCTAGTGTGGCCTGGCCTGACT
Source organism: Avahi laniger (assembly GCA_963575035.1). Lineage (NCBI taxonomy): Eukaryota > Metazoa > Chordata > Mammalia > Primates > Indriidae > Avahi > Avahi laniger. The sequence goes on from CAUYSK010056014.1 coordinate 2,074, forward strand.
GTCCCCAGGCCAGCTCCCCCATGTGTTAGTGCCCGTAGCCCAGGGAAGGAGGAAGGACTGCCCTTTCGGGTCGCATAAAAGTGGTCGCTCACTTCCCTTGTTGGGTTTCTGTTCCCAGCAGCGTCTGCTTCTAAGTTAGTGAAGCCTCCTGCCTGGGAGGAATTAACATGAAAGGCAGGTTCTCACTTCCAGCCTGGAAGACGGGGCAGGTACTGGATCTGAGGTGCAAGATGAGAGCAGACCGAGCTGAGAGCTTGTCTTAAAGCTACCATCTGACATACTGTCTGGTGGCTTCTTAAATTTCTCCTCTTTTGGGGTCCAGTTGGCCCCAGAGTCGAGACAGAACTTGGAATTACAGGTGGAAATTGAGCAGCTCAGGTGATGACGGTCAAGGGAAGTAGTTACCGGTAGAGGCCACCAAATCAACACTCCTGAGGAGGACAACACTGGACAATTGTCATGCTCTTCCTGGGACAAAGGCAGATGTATCTTCTAGAGATCTTTCAGTTCTGTGAGTGTCTGACTAAGCTCTTACATGGAGCAGTTGTGGTCAAAGGTGGTTAAGGGCGCACTTTGGAGACTTACAATGGGTTGGGTCCTAGCTTTACCACTTTCTTTGTGATCTTGGGCAAGTTATTTAAATTACCCGTGCCTCAGTTTCCTTTTCTGTGAAATGAGGACAACACTTCATAGGATTAAATTTGTTACGTACAAATACTTTGCAAACTAGACTGCCCAACACAGATGCCAATTGTAATGTTTTTAAATGATGTTTTAAGAAAGCCATGCTAAACTAAGGACTAGAGTTTATCGGTCCTACTTTGAAATATATATATGTCAGGGGTCCAGAATTCCCCCAGAGAGGTAGGATAGTACTGGGCTGAGTAGGGACATGCAGGATGAAGGAAAGAAAAATTATTCTATATGACACCACCCTGTAGAAGCAAAGGAAAGGAAAAACGATGGGGCTAAGCGGGAACTCAGCCATGGAACCGCGGTAACAAACACCTGGACAAGGTCTGCTGTGAACTGCAAACCATTCCTTGTTCACAGGTGGCTGCGTTTTGATACCTTGCCTTCTGTGTAAATTGTGCTCCCAAAGAATGTAACGCAACAGCTGGGGAAAGCTTGGGAGACAGAGAGTCCAGTCCCCTTTGGGTGATAGCAAAGGTTGGAAGTATTTAGGTTTGAGACTGGGAGGCATTTAAATAGCATGGAATGTCTATTGTCTTCCCTAAAAAGCAGAACAAATCTTGGATATTGTGGACACAAATGCAGTTGGCACCAGCTTAGAAAAAGTGCATGTGAGCTTGTTTTTTAAGACCCAGTAATCCTCTTGGGCAAAGTAAGGATTAGGCCTCCCTCACAAACAAGGCGGTATGTTCATTTTTGCTAAGATTCCTCAGCTGATGCCAAATTTAGCAAGGGACCTATTTTCTCCCAATGAGTGACAATCTCCGATTCCATTTTTAATGTCCACGCCTCTTCTCTAGGCAGGTCTAGGGCTGGAGCACCTCATTTGCATGTCGATGGAAGAGGAAAACCCGGTTCCTCCAGATCATGTCTGGACCCCAGGGACCTGGCTGAGTCCTGGAGTCCCTCCACCGTGCCCAGCTTGCAGGAGGGCAGGGGTCTCTCAGCCCAGAGCTGGAGGTGGGAACGACTCAGGCTGAAAAAAACTCGTTATGTTTTCAAAACAGCCCTGAAGACACATTCACTGGCACACGCCCTGCCTGGTGCCTGCACTCCCTCTGGGGAGAGGCGGCCTAGACAGCTCCTCTAGGTTGATTCTGTCATCCGTGACCTTGACGAACGATTTCTTTCACACCAGTCACTGGGTCCTCTGTGCTAGTCTGTTCCTAAGGAGCCCACGTAATACCCTGTATTTCCTGTTCTTACCTACACAAAACCTCCACTTCAGAGGTAAATAATATTTATATCCCTTGCCATATGCTTTGGACATTTGGAGTTACCCTTTCTAAGGAATTAAAGAAACTTGTGGTGCCACCGCCTGTCACACTCCCATGGTGACATGCCACGTTCGTCTCTCTCATTTAGACCACGGGGGTTGAGGGACACCAGCTTCCCTCTCGTAGTGGTTATCATGCTGCGAGGCAGGTCCCTCTGTCCCCTTTCACAGACGAGGTCCTGAGGCTCGAAGAGAATGGTGGCCAGGAAGCGGCAGAGCTCGGACTGGAGCCCGGGGGGACCCGCCCCAGGTGTGCCCTGCCACACGGATCCCCCCGGGAGCCTGCGGGAGACGTGCTCAGTGCCTGCTGACGTGGGCACTCGGGTTGTATGTTCTCCTTCAGGGTTTGGCACTTAGGCCCTCTCTTCACCTTGGTTCATTGACTGCGGAAGGTAGAAAGGACCCCATATTGACCTCCTCATTTTACACACAAGGAAATAGGCCCAGATCCTCAAGCGACTCCCCGTAGCCGTGCAGTGAGGGCCTGGTGCAGGGTCCTGGCCGCAGGGCCAGCGCCGTTGCCCGCTGTGATAGTGCGTGTGCCTCAGCTACTTTGGGTGTCTGCTTAACCGTGCACGCTCCTGTTTCTGATGCCTTGTGGGAATGGCGGGGGACGACCAACTCTCTTTTCCTGTTTGGCTCCTGGCATGTTGCTGCCTGTTCTTTCTGTCTTGCTCTTTACCACGAGAAGATCCTTTCCCAAGTGCCTGCCTGGGGGCCATTAGTTCCCCGGGACCGTGTACCGTGCAGCATAGTCTAAGACGGGCCTGTCACAGGAACTTGGACTGGGACGTGTTCTATCTGGCCCCTACCTTGCCCTTGCGTAAGAGCCCAGGACGCAGAATGACAGCCCTCCGTGTTCTCAGCCGAGGGTCTGGGCACTGGCTGAGTTACGTGCCCTTCGCCCTTCGCACCTGCGCCAGCAGGCCAGCAGCGCCCCGGGCCGGTGCGGGCAGAGTGTCGGCGACAGAACTTCGCTTTGGGAACACAGCGATCCCACTGGGGTGAGATGGGGTTGGCGACTGCAGGGAGCCCACAGAACGCTGGCCTGATGTCCACTCAGAGCTGCTTATCAAACAAACATTTATCGGGCGTCAGCTCCAGGCAGAGAACCTTGTTGGGCCACGGAAGGAAAGAGAAACCCGACTAAGGTCCAGACTGCTGCTTGGTGGCTAGGAGCGCAGGCTTGGCCATCCGCCACGTCTGGATTCACATTCTTTCTTTGCCTGAGCAGCCCCCGCTGCTTCTCTGAGTCTCGGTTTCCCTGTCTGCACAGTGGGTTGCAGCGGCGTAAGGGCAGCTGTCTGTGAGATTGGTCGTGAAGATCGCAGGAGGCTGTGCAGGTGAGGGTTCAGCTCCAGCCTGGCTGGGAACACTCCTTGAGGTAATGGCAGCTCCCCGGGCTGCTGCGTGACGCCTGCGCTCCTGGGTGCGGCCGGGAGGAAGCGAGCGCAGAGGCCCTGGGAGAGGGAGTGAAAGGAGGGGGCGCGTGCGGGGTGCGGGCTGCTCTCTCGTGGTCTCCCGCGGTCTGTGTCCCTGGCACTCATCATGGTTTGTAAGTATATGTTTATTCAGTTAATTTTGCTTCTCTTCCACATGCATTTAAATTAATTTCTAATTCCACAGAGGGGCGGGACTGTGTCTGTTTTTGCCACCAGTGCAAGTCCAGTGCCAGTCCATACTGGATTACCAATATGTGGCCCGTGCTTGGCCCTTAGCGATTGTGGAGCGAATGAATGGGTGACTCGCTGGGTATGGAAGCGTCCAGTCTCACGTCTCAGCGTGAAATATCTATACTAATGTTCCCTGCATCATCTCAGCAATGTGGCCAGTGTTAGCAAGGTCGACTAAGGGCAGGAATGCAGTCTAGGTGTCAGGGGTGGGGGCTCATCGGTTCTCCGGATCTAGGGATAATTGGGCTTGGGAGAGAGGGGTCCCGTCTGAATCTCAGTAACTTTCCATTTTCTTCTTCTGAAGCTTTCCCTTTAAAGAAGCTTTTGGTATTAAATGTTTGCCACCTGTGTCAGTGGATTTTAGGATTGTGGAAGCCGAAGGTAGTCTAAAGTAAGAGAGTGCAGCGATTAGAGTTAGGGACCCTATCGCGCCAGCTTACAAGTCCTGACCTCAAGCAAATAACTGTCTCTCTCTGACGCTATGTCTCCATCTGTTAAATGGGGATAAATGATACTTGCTTTACTTGCCATTTGGGATTATTGAGGGCCAAACAGAATAATGTGTGGGAAAGTGCTTTACAAGCTATAACGTCTGATGTTAAAGTAAGAAAGGATGGTTCACTGCAGAGGTTTGCACGGTTCTTTGGGGACGCTAGCCTGTCACCATAGGCTAATGAGAGAGAGAAGATGGGGAAGAAAGGCCTAGACTCAATTTTCTCAGGAGGTATTCATCTCCCTCTACTAATTCTGGTTTTCCAGAAACCCTGCTTCTTCCTCTAATGAGTATTTTCAAAAGTTATGGGAGCTCTCAAAGTGACCTCCTCCGCCAGTGTGAAGTCGCCCCATCACCTGTGTTTGCTGTCGGGAAAGATATACCCACTCCCATTTCCTAGAGAAGATTTGTTAGGGCTAATTTTACTTTTTCCTCCGATAATTAAAATAATATCTTGTAACCAATTTGCAAGATACAGAAAAAGAAGAAAAATATCACTCCTAACCCTATCACCCAGTAGTAACATTTTGGTACACTTGCTGGTCTTTTGCGTTCACACGTGTCTTTTTGTCCCTTACGGAGTATCAAAAGGGTGATGTGGGGAAAATGACAGGCGTTCCTGGTTCGGCATGTGGCTAATGCCTACGAGAAAAGTACTCAAAGCCCAGGGATCCTAAGAGGAATTTAGTGAGATGTATAGAGGAGAGGGCATGGCCTTCAGCCGTACCTCTTGCTACTTTTTAATTTTTCTTTCTTTCCATAAAATGAGGATCATCACTGCCTCAAATGATGAGAAGATTAACCGAATTACTGTTTTTAAAGTGCAGTATCTGGTATACACGTGCCCAGTAAATGTAAGTTTCAGTTTTGTTAGTAAGAAATTAACATTTATTGCCAGACACTGTTCTAATTGTTTAACGCATATTAATTCATTCAAGCCTCATAACTACCCTTTCATATAGTTGCCATTCGTATTCTTATTTTATAGAGGAACAAACTGAGGCGCGCGAGGTTTAGTGAACTGCTCAAACCAAACACCCACGAGATGATGGAGCATCCGGCTCCAGAATCCACATTGTTTGTATCCACTGTACAGCCTGCCACTTGTCAGGACCGTTTTAAAATCTAGGCTCTGGGTGGTTTTTGTTTTTTGTGTGTTCGTTTTTTGACACAAAGTCTCACTCTGTTGCCCAGGCTTGAGTGCCGTGGCGTCAGCCTAGCTCACAGCAACCTCAAACTCCTGGGCTCAGGAGATCCTCCTGCCTCAGCCTCGAGTAGCTGGGACTACAAGCATGCGCCACCGTGCCCAGCTTAGGCTCTGGGCATTTGTAGCTAGGGGTATACTGCTATCATACCATCAGTTTAACCTTAGGCCCCTGTGTGAGACCCTTGGTCTTCTTGTGCACTTGCCCTGGGCCAGCTGTGTCAAAGGGCTCAGTGGGTGGAGGGGCTAACGTCAGAAGTGAACCTGAAACAGATTAATATTTTTTAGGTAAGTTAAAAAATTTGGCTAGTCATTTGGCTTTTTCCCCTATCTGCTCTTTCTCCATCTTTGTGTAAGGTTGACATAGAGGTTGTTGTGGCCAACATCTAGAGATAGTTAAGCTTATCATTTCAGAGAGAATCAAAAATGTGCTGAATGCCAGTGGTATAAATTGTACACATGGATCCATTTGGAAGTTTCAGGGGAAATCAAGTGGGAAAAAGCCGTGTCAGGAGGTGCAAATGGACACAGGTGTGTTTTTGTTTTTGTTTTTTAAGATAGGATCTTGCTCTTTCACCCAGGCTAGAGTGCAGTGGCATCATCGTAGCTCAGTGCAGCCTCAAACTCCTGGGCTCAAGTAATCCTCCCTCCTCAGCCTCCCAAGTAGCTGGAACTAAAGGCATGCACCACTATCTATGCCTGGATAATTTTTTTTATTGTTTATAGTGTCAGGGACTCGCTGTTGTCCAAGGTGGTCTCAAGTGCTCCTCCTGCCTTGGCCTCCCAAATTCCTAGGATTACAGGTGAGAGCCACCGTGCCCAGCCTGGACACAGGTTTGACACATGCAAAGCAGGAAGGTTACGTGTGGCTCTCCTGTAATAACCTAAGCTGCTAGGCCAGGGCGGGTGAGCAGAAAGACAGAAGAGGTCTTTAAGTACAAACACATGGCATGCCTCTGAGAAAGCACAGATAGGATACAGGCCTGAGGGGATGCAGAGGGAACGTCCTAGATGGTAAATAATGATTTAAAAAGCAAAAAAAGAGTAATGAAGGGAGGAGGACCCAGAAGGTTAAGTCTCAAAATATTTAGGTAGCAAAAGGTCAGTAAAGGAACGAGGGGCCTTTAAGAAAGGGCAGTCCACTAAGAATTCCTGCGAGCCCTTTGATAAATGGGCAGGCCCCAGAAAACGAAGAGTGCTTGTGTCTGGCTGAGATCAGAAATCTGTGTCCAAGGGCACCAGCTCTTAAAATCTTCCTCCAGACACTGAAGAAGCCTAAAATCCAGGCCTGTTCGGCCTCCTGGAGACTCGGGAAAAGTGCTGGGGAACCTACAGCAGTGACATTGGAGACCCGCCAACCCAAGGGAGAGAGGATGACAGGAGAGAGGTGTGATAATAAGGCCAGCTTCGTGCTCGAAGGACACGGAGCAAAATAAAAAGAAACTTGGAAAACCAAGAACGTGGCTTTTAATAAGGCAAATGGTCATGAAAACGAGCGCGCACGCGCACACACACACACACACACCGCGATACCCCCAGCATAGATCCAAAGGAGTTTCTCCAAAGGGCTCTGAGGACACACTTAGCCCTGTCTAAACGTACCCTGTCCACTTAATCGAGACAAGCATTCCGACTGCTTCCCGACACAAGGCAGCAAGCCTGTGAAGCCTGCCCGCACCCATGCACCATGATGGGAGGTATAGATATGGCGGTCATCCTGGCTTTCTTGTTTCTTAACTGTGTGGGAGAAGAAAGATGATGCTTCACTGATTTTCTTAGCTCCTGTTAACCCTTCTCAGATCAGCTTTGATTCCTAGTTTATCACTCCTAATTGTGATATTGCGATCAGAGAACAGCAAAAAACAACAGCGCAAAACAGCCCCAAGAAATATCTCATTAATTTTGCCAGCTTGTGAGTTAAAAGGAAATAGGGAAGGAAGCTTACAGATCTGTTGAACGTTTAGCGGAATAGCTGGCCTGGTCTCGGTTGGTTTCCCGCAGTGGACAACGTGAGAGTCTCGAGGAGTCCTGGAAAGGAAAAGCCCCTCTGCTTTCACTGTCAGAATGTGTTGCACCAGTGGGTGGTCTTGGAGTGGCTGTTTGCATTCGGGCGATATTTACATTCAGGTGCTGGATGGGGAGACGCCTTCCAGGCTACTTTTCTGCCCTGGCGCCCATTTCATAGATGAGAGAACCGAGGCACAGAGAGGACAGAAAACAGAGCTGGTCCGCGGGAGAGCCAGGACTCAGACTCCAGAGCCAGGCCCCCCACTGCTGGGCGCGGCCTCTCTTTGCAGTTGCCGTGGCGGGAGCCTGGCGCTCAGACTTGCCTGGCGCAGCCAGTTCATGAGCGGGAGGCTCAGCCGATCTTCTGACTGCAGGTCTGGGATTATACTGAATAATTCAAAGCCAGGAATCCTAAATTTGGTGAGGAAACTAATGAACAGAAGGAGGCGGCGGTGCTGAGCTATAACTGAGGCAAAGATGCCCTCTTCAGCTTAGAGATGGAGACTCCGTGTTGGCCTCCTGGCCAGGTCCCCCAGGCCCGAGACCGGAAAGAAATCCTTTCATTTGCCTCAGGACTTAAGAAAGCAAGCTCTTTCACTTCCGCTCTGCGCTCCAGGAAATATAAGGCCAGATGGCCGGCTTATTCGTAACAGCTGTTGGGTAAGCCGTCCCCTGCAGCCACGCGGTGGGGACGGGGACCGCCCCGTCTGTGCCTCCTGCGTCGGCCCAGCAGCCAGGGCCAGAGGCCTGGACCGACCCTTGAAGACGGAAATTGAAAACACACACCGGGCCCAGCAAACTGGGGCAATGACAAACTCCAAAGCCTGATGCAGGGACAGTGTGACAAGAGCGCAGTGAGGGCGTGTGGGCGTTCGGTCCGAGCCTGTCCTGAGGAGAAGAACTGCGACTGTTCCCAGGGTGGAGCGCGCTGGCCCCGTGGGGCTGACATTCCCCTGACTCCCTGGGGGCACGGAGGGAAAGAGCATGGGCGCGGTGTTGGGGACCAGGGCTGGGAGGGTGCATTGGAAAGGGCACACGAGAGGCCGCGTCCCCGTGCAGGGGAATCCAAACAGTCTGCAGTAGCTCAAGCTTGAGAGCCAGCGGGTGCTGCCCCCCGCCGAACGGAGAGCAGGTGGTCACACGGCGCTCCTGCGGTGAAGGCGAGAAGCCGGGGCAGTGACTCGGCTTCAGGGAACCCCTTTGTTTGACAGTTTGCTTCAGTGAGTCCAATCCTTCCCCGACTTACCAACGCTGAATTGTAGGAGATTTATCTTCCTACTTGTTAGTGTGTCTTTCTTCCCTCTTGCTTAGAAAACCTGGGTTTTCTGAGATAGGGAAATACGCTTTATGGGTTCACCGAAACATAGGACAGGAAGAAGACCCTCCGCAGCCCGTCTGGATTCTCCTTCCTTGGGCAGAGAACTTCGTTAGGTGCGGGCTCCGAACTCTGCACCTAGCTGTGCTGCTCTGCTCGGGCTCCGGGGTTCATTTTCACGCCTTTTTCTTATTAGATTCATTTGTGCTGCTGCCTGCGAACACCGTCATGCTTAGCTTCTTCTTTTCCTGTTTTTGACAGAGATGTGCGTGCAGACCCGGGTCCCGCAGATACTGGCGCCTCTAAGTGTGCCAGCCCAGAGCACCTCGGCTCTGGCCCCCAGCACAGGAAAGCAGCGTGGCCAGGAGGGGTTAAACCGCGGCTGAGGCACAGGTAAGAGGCCAGCCGTGAGCAGTTCGGAAAAGGCCTCGGCTGCTCGGAGAGGGCGACGGGGCGAGGCTGGTGGGGGAGGTAAGGGGCGGGCAAGGAGGTCAGCAGAGGCTCAGCGTGTGGAAGGATGGCGATCTCCATGGCAGTTAGAGTCTGAAGAACCCTAAAGTTCTTGGGAAGAAGTTCTGAGATCCCTTAAATCATTCCATTCAAATATCATTTTAAAAGTACATTTATAATTGTTTGCAGAGCTATAACTGAGAACATTCAAAGACACATACCAACGTTTTACACTTTGGAAACCATCAGCGTGTTTAAATTGTGCAGCAAGATTAATTAATTTTTTAACTTCATTTAAAACTTCTCTGAGGAACGTTGCAAGATTAATTACAGTGTTAGCCTGACAGAGATTTTGAGCTGCTCACCTGTGCCAGTCGCATTGCGAGAGTGAGCGCCCCTGAGGGTTCCCGTGTGCCGGGAGGGTGCGGGCTCTGCACGTGCTCCCCGGTGCTCGCCGCATCCCTGACCTTGCCCTGGCGGAAGAGCATCCCGCCAGGAGGTGGCCCGTTCAAATTCAGGCAGTTTGACTCCGCTCACGGCCACTGCACGCTATTGCCCCAGCGTCGGCACGAGAGACCCTACTGCATAGGGCGGTTGCGGGGATCCACAGAGATAAGTACTCAGAGCACCTGGCGCCGCCCACTCGCAGGGAAGCAAGAGGGAGGGTCAGGTGGCCGTGTCATGCTGCTCTGGGTGTCATCATCCTGCTTTTCTCCTCGTCATCACGGAAGTCTGTGCGGCAGCAGGAAAGGCACATACGACGGGGTAAGATGGGGTCTGCGATGTCAAACTACGTAGAATTCAAACCTTGATTCCGCCACTTACAGCGGAACCAGAACTGCAGGCGCGTTCCGGAAGCTCTCCCTATTTCCGATCTGTGAAATGAGTTTAGTGACTGACCCGCCTCCTAGGTAGATCTTGCAAGGACTTACAGAACTCATGCACGCCAAGCACTTAGGACAGTGCCTGGCATGTCATGAGTGCATGTCGTGAGTATGACAGATGCTGGTTATTGTTGTGACCAATTCTCCTCATTTCAGTTTGGTGGGGGGATTCTTTCATATAGACACATCAACTTGTGTTCTAAATAAGTAAACATTATAAATGCAGATTAATGCAATTCAAATTTGCATATCTGGATTACCCATGTTTATGGATATTCAAATATACATGGAAGAATTTGTTATATTTTATATAATAAAAAAATGCTTGTGTCTGTTGTTTACATTAGATTTCATTTGAAAAAATGACTTAAAAGAAGTTTGTGGGCTTTTTTGTTGTGTTTTTTTTTTCTCTTCTTTTTTTTGAGACAGAATCTCTATTGCCCTGGGTAGAGTGCCGTGGCGTCAGACTAGCTCACAGCAACCTCAAACTCCTGGGCTCAAACGATCCTCCTGCCTCAGCTTCCCGAGTAACTGGGACTATAGGTGCATGCCACCATGCCCGGCTATTTTGTTTTCTATTTTTAGTAGAGACGGGGTCTCGCTCTTGCTCAGACTGGTCTCAAACTCCTGAGCTCAAGTGATCCTCCCGCCTCGGCCTCCCAGAGTGCTAGGATTACAGGCGTGAGCCCGGCCAGACTTAAAGAAGTTTGAACATACCAAAGGTCTAGAGAAGCCAACCCAGGGTCAGGCCAGGAAAAGGGTGAGATTCGCAGAGGTTGCTCCCAGGGACGGCCCGAAGAAACAGAAGCTCCAAGCTCGTCACTGTTCCCCTTAGCCTCCTGGGATCTTTAAAATGGGGAGAATCAGACTTTTCTCTTTAACAGGGGTCCAGTGGGCTGTGTAGGTTAAGCCAGTGTCTGTGCCAAAGTGCTCAGGACAGAAAGTTGTGGTTAGGAAGTTTCTGTTCCAGCCTGGGAGGAAAATGACCAAGACCTGATCTAAATCAATGGTGACGGGACAAGATGAGATAGATTAGAGATGAATTTAGGGAGACAGAATCAATAGCAGATGAGGGTAGGGGAAGGGGGAAGAAAAATTAGAGTGACTGTTGAGTTTCTGCTGTGGGGCACTTGGGGATACCTTAAGGGCCACCCCTAAAGTTGAGTGAAACAAAGCGTATCTACCTGGTAGCCTAAGCACAGAGAGGCTGTCTTTAAACGAGCTGGGGCTGTCCTCTTCAGCGTGGTCAGCGCCGGCCGACAGTGCTGTCTGTATACAGGGAGAACTAAGGCAGGCCGTTTCCTTTTTAAAAAGTCATGAGCTGGATGCTGCATACGTCACTCCTGCTTACGTCCTCCTGGCTGGCATTTTGACTCTGTTTACTCTAAGAATTTTATATGTATGTGTCACGTCTCCGCAACTGCTGTTGTGCATTGCTTAACGACAGGAACACCTTCTGAGAAATGCATCGTTAGGTGATTTCATCACGGTGTGAACATCCTGGAGTGCACTCACGCAGACGTAGCTGGCGCGGCCACTGCTGGCCCAGGTGTTCGGTACGGCCTGTTGCTCGGCTACAGACCTGTACAGCACGTCGCCGTACCGGATGCTGTAGGCAGTTGTAACTCAACAGTACATATCTGTGTAGCTAAGCATTATCTAAACATAGAAAAGGTACAGTAAAAACACGGTATAAAAGGTTAGAAAGTGGCACATCTGTGTAGGGTGCTTACCGTGAACGGAGCTTGCAGGGCTAGACCTTGCTGTGGGAGAGCCCGCGAGCGGGTGGCGAGTGCTTGCGAAGGTCTGGGACGTCACCGCGCGCTACCATAGACTTTATAAACACTGTACACTTAGGCTGCGCTAAACTCATAAAAAAAATTTCTTTAATAATAAATTGACCTTAGGTTACTGTAATTTTATTTTATAAACTTTTAAATTTTTAAAAACTTTTGACTCTTTAGAAATAACACTTAGCTTAAAACAGAAACACATCGTACAGCTGGACAGACTTTCTTGTTAAAAACCGAGACACAAACACACGTATTAGCTGAGGCCCATGTTGGGTCAGGGTCCTCAGTATCCCCACTGTCCTCCGCCTCCGCGTCTTGTCCCACTGGAAGGTCTCCGGGGCAGTAGCACACGTGGAGCTGTCATGGTAACCATTCTTGTTTCTGGAATACCTCCCGAAGGACCTGTCTGAGGCCGTTTCACAGTTAAGCTTTTTATTTTGCATTTTTTTAATAAATAGAGTACACTAAAATAACAATAAAAAGTGTAGTATAATAAGTATATAAACCAGCAACAGTTTTTACTATCATCATCAGGTATCATGCAGTGTGCATAATTGTACGGGCTGCATTTTCATATGACTGGCAGTTTGCCCACACCGACATCACCGCAAACACAGGAGTGACGAGTCGCGCCACGACATGACGATGGCTGCGACTTCGCGAGGCGATGCGGATTTCTCAGCTCCGTCACAGCCGATGGGACCGCCGTCGTCTATGCAGTCCACTGCTGACCAGAACACTGTGGTGCAGCATGGACTGTGTCTTGTAAAGCCCTGTGTTCCCACCTCCCGACTCTTTCCTGTCACCTGGAGGTCTCTGCAAGCCAAGCGTTACTGATGTAGGACTGAACCGGGAAACTGGAGTTCTCATCCAGTTACATTCAGATCCCAAATCCTATTTGTTTTGTTTTCTACTTTTTGTTTTGAAATCATTTTAGACTCATAAAGTTGTAAAAATAGAACGGAGATTTCCGGTACACCTGTCGCCCAGCTTTCTCTAATGTTACTGTCTTTTATAACCATAGTACAGATGTCAAAACTAAGAAATCAGCATTGCTGTAATACTGCTAACTGCAGACTCTAAAACTTTAAAACTATAGACTTTATTCAGATTGCACCATTGTTTTCCCCCATGAATGTCCTTTTCTGTTCTGGGATCCTACGTGGTGTTAAATTGTCGTGTTGCCTTAGCCCCTCTAATCTGGGGTATTTCCTCCGTCTTCCCTTGGCTTTTATGACCTTGACATTCTGGCCGGTTATTTTGTGGAACACCTTCTGTCCGGGTGCATTGGATGTCTTGTCATGTTTAGGCTGAGGTTTGCGTTTTCGGCAAGAACACCACAGAAGTGATGTTGTCTCTTAGTGTGGCATATCAGAGGTCACGTGATATTGACATAGTTCACTCCTGGTGACGTTAACCGAGATCACTTGGTTACGGTGATGCCTGCCAAGTTTTTCTGCTATAGCTTTCCTATTTGTCCCTTTGTGATTAGTAAGTAAAATTAGTAATCTGTCCCTTCGTAATACCTTTGGGGAGATCACTCTGAGACTATGCAAGTGTCCCGTTTCTCAAACTTTCCACATTGATTCCGGGTTTATCTGTCGGTGTTGCCTGTGACAGCTGTTCCTGTACTGTTCTAAATTTGATTCTGTCTTCCCTCCACTCTGTCTACGTTTATTAACTCGAATTCTTCTGTAAGGATGAGTCATCCCTTCTCCCGCATTTATTTATTCAACTATTGATTTGTTTCAGGAAGGATTCCTTCATATTTATTTCATTCTGTGGGTACTGCAGTTAGTTAGCACTACTGTTGCGTGTTTTGTTGCTGAACTTGTTCTGGTTGTGGCCACTGGGTGCTCTTCCCATCTGACTCTGATGTGAATCCTGTTGGAAGTGTGGACAGGGCTGAGGTGGCGATGTCCTGTTCTCACACGTGGAGAAAGCTGACCACGCGTGCTCATCATCATCTTAGGAGTCTTAACAGCGCTGAAGCGGGAGGTTGGGAGTGGGCACTGAGCAAGTCTGATCTGTGACACGTCACAGAGGCCTATGCTGATTTTGGAGAACTGGAAGGTGCTGGGGTCTCCTCATGAACCAATTCCGCGTCCAATGGGTCACAGGTATATATAGCTCCTTCTTCGTGGAAAAAATAGCCAGAAAGGGTTTTCTCACTTACTTATAAGAGAAAGGAAAGAGCACAAGAGAGCAGTTCCCTCCCCTTAGGTACACAAAGGGACCAGCTAAACAGCCAAGTGAAAGAGAGAGAGAAGCCTTTAGTGGCCCAGGGCTCATTATTCTCACAGATCCAAACCCATCCTTCCTTTTTTCTGCTCAGATGCCTGACTTCTCTCTTATCCATCGGTAGGAATTTTTTTTTTTTTTTTTTTTTTTGAGACAAAGTCTTACTCTGTCTCCTGGGCTAGAGTGCTGTGGCATCATCATAGCTCACAGCAACCTCAAACTCCTGGGCTCAAGCAATCCTTCTGCCTCAGCCTCCAAGTAGCTGGAAGTACAGGTGCGCACCACGATGCCTGGCTAATTTTTCTATTTTTAGTAGAGATGGGGTCTCACTCTTGCTCAGGCTGGTCTCGGACTCCTGAGCTCAAGCGATCTTCCCGCCCTGGCCTCCCAGAGTACTGGAATTACAGGTGTGAGCCACCGCACCCGGCCCTGTCGGTAGGAATTCCTTTTTTTTTTTTTTTTTTTTGAGACAGAGTCTCACTGTGTTGCCCGGGCTAGAGTGAGTGCCGTGGCATCAGCCTAGCTCACAGCAACCTCAAACTCCTGGGCTCAAGTGATCCTTCTGCCTCAGCCTCCCAAGTAGCTGGGACTACAGGTGTGCGCCACCATGCCCGGCTAATTTTTCCTACATATTTTTAGTTGTCCAATTAATTTCTTTCTATTTTTAGTAGAGACGGGGTCTTGCTCTTGCTCAGGCTGGTTTCGAACTCCTGAGCTCAAGCAATCCTCCTGCCTCAGCCTCCAAGTAGCTGGGACTACAGGTGTGCACCACGATGCCCGGCTAATTTTTCTATTTTTAGTAGAGACATGGTCTCGCTCTTGCTCAGGCTGGTTTCGAACTCCTGAGCTCAAGCAATCCTCCCGCCTCGGCCTCCCGGAGAGCTAGGATTACAGGCGTGAGCCACCGCACCCGGCCTTGGTAGGAATTCTTATGCTGTAATTTATTTCTGCAGAAACTTCTCCTTAAAACCTGTGAAGGCTTGGGCTAGGGTAGTTCAATGAATTGGTAAAGGAAACAAAATGTTTTAGCTTAAAACAGAAGATATTCCAAACCAGTGCTTTCCTCCATAAACTTATTCTTTCCTTACCTTCTCTGCTGGTCATCACCATCATTATAAAAACTGTCGGATCTAGTGACTAAGCATTTGCCCATCCATGGCGATAGGCTGTGTGCTCGGTAAAGTAAATCAAGCCGAAAGGATAGTAGAAGCTCAGGATTTGACTCCTCACTCATTCTCAAGCGAGGAGCAAGGTCAGTTCCGCTGGCGCTGGCCCTCGGCAGCGCGCTCTGCCCTGGCGCTGCGGACCTGGCGTTCTGGGGACAGCGTGCTTAGGAAGCTGCCCGAGATGTCGCAGAGCCGCTGCTTTGGTGCCTCCAGCCCGTCGGAAGCTCAGAGCGATGAGCACACACTTTTGCAGACAGTGGTACTTCTGCACCCGGAGGAGGGCATGTGTTTAGCAGAGAAGATCCTTTAAGGACACTTCCTGATTTCAGTGTGACACGCTTTATCATCAGATGATTTCCCTTGCTTCCCTCCTCCTCCTGCCCACGAAATGGAATTCTGGCATTCCTCGGCTGCATGCCGCTGTCCAAGACGTTGGTCCTTCTCAGGAAGAGATAAGCTTAGGTCACCTTCTCTTCTTCCCTCTTATAGAGGAGGACTTGGATTTTCACTGGCCAATTCACAGAGGTGACTGTCATTGAGAGTCCTTCCCACGTGCTCCGATCTCGGCAGGTTCAGGGCGGTTCAGGCTGTCTGACCGGAGGCACACGGAATTATTGGGAAGCCTTTGCCACCTGGGAGGAGCAGAAAGAGTAGCAGAACGAAATGGCTTTCTGTCCCACTCCAGAACGTGACGTCCCCCTGGCCGGAGGGTTGCTGGCTCGGATGTTTCTGTTTGCCACAAGGTAAGCGTGGCGCTGGGCTGGAATGAGATTCGGAAGCTTTCATGGCAGGATTCTCATCTGATGAGCCTCTAACAGTGTCTTTTTGATGTCTTGATATATCTGTTTATAAAGAAAAATAGCAACCACATGTTAACTTTCAGCCTGTTTGTCTAAATTGTCATGAAAATTCTCATTATTTGGGTATCTCACATGATTCAGTGGACTAGTGATATTTCTGTTTGAGAATTTTCAATCAGTCCCCTATATGTAAGTACAGTTGCCTTATTTCTCATGCTGTGCGTATCTAGAGTGGCTTTTTGTCCTATTCCAGTTAGCAAATGCTTTGTGTTGTGTGCTTTGTGGTTTTGCTTCCCCATTTCCCTGGGGAATCTCGGAGTAACTATTTGTGTTTCTTACTGGGAAGGGCTACGTACCTATCCGCCAGTGGCCAAGTTCCTCTCTGTTCTCCTTGCTGACATTTGTATAAAGAAAAGGAAGTTTTTGTTTTATTTTACCTGCACTTACTCCTTCTCGGAGGCTCTTCCTTTCTGTATGTGGATCTAAGTTTCTGATCTTCCTCCTCCCAAAGAACTTCTAACACTTCTTGCACGGCAAGTCTCCTGGCAGCAAATTCCCTCAGTTTTTGTTTGTTTGAGAAAGTTTTTATTTCTCCTTCACTTTTGAAGAATACTTTCCACAGGATGCAGAATCCATGTTGGCAGGGTTTTGTTTCTCCTCTCAGTACTTTAGATTTTTTACTCCACTCTCTTCTCGCTTGCGTGATCTCTGAGGAGAAGGCAGATGTAATTCCTACCTTTGCTCCTCTAGGCAGGGTCCCCCTCCACCCCCCACTGACCCCCCAATTTCTTTCAGGCTTTTCTTCTTTATCTTTGATGTTCTTCCTGTGGTTTGAAAATGATATGCCTAAGCGTAGTTCTTCTGGCATTTACCCTTCATGGCGTTCTTCGAGCTCCCTGGGTGTGTGGTTGGGTGTCTGACGTTAATTCGAGGAAATTCGCAGTTATTGTTGTCTCAAGTACTTCTTCTGTTCCCTTCTCTTTTTCTTTTCATTCTGGTATTCTCCTTATGTGTATGTTACTACCTTTCGTAGTTGTCTCTCAGTTCTTGGTTATTTTGTTCTGGAATTTTCTCAGTTTTTTTCTCTTTGCTTTTTGATGGTGGAGGTTTCTCTTGAGCTGTCTCAAGCTCAGAGATTCTTTCCTCAGCCGTGTCCAGCATGCAGGTGTGGGGGCCTGGGGCACGTGGGAACTCTCTGTGCTTTCTGCTCAACTTTGCTGTGAACCTAAAACTGCTCTAAAAAATAAAGTCCGTTAAAAAAATGAAGGAGTAGAAACAGAACCTGTGAGAATATTCTCAGTTTTAAAGAAAAGATGTAGTCTTCTCATTCAACTTTGAGATTATGGTCATACATGAAAAGTATTGTTTGAAATTGTCAATTAATTGTACATTATTTAACTCCATCACAATTAGAGGTTTAAGTATGTCATTATATTTTCCCTTCTTTAAAGTAATTTGAATTTAGCTTTTATCCTAATATAATCTTGATTTGAAATTTTTGTTCACTCTTACGCTTAATACCAGTGCTTGTGGGGATGCTTTTACTTAAAAGAAAACGCGATATGGAAAAAGTGGTAGATGCAACAGTCACGGTAATGCTCTACGTCTCGAGCTGACTTGAATGTTACTATGGGCATACATTTTAGTGTGATACCATGTAAAAGGTAAAAAAGAAAATGTGAACTGCTTATATTATAAAATATTAGTATACTCTTATATAGAGAGAGGTTACAGGGCTGGTTTTTCAGGTTTTATTTGGCATTCTTTCATGTGAAAGTGAGTCAGAGAGCATTCTTTGGAGTTTTATTGTATTTTCCCCAAGTGTCAGGTCCTGTGTGAGCTGCCGTGGTGGGCAAACGCCTCCCTGCTGTGAAATTTATTGTGGAAGTGTCCGCAGGTAGACGTCGAGGAGCCGGAGCAAGTGCTGTTAAAGTTTTCTACCTTTTCATCTGCACCGCCTTAAAACTTTCACTCTTCTTTTTATTCAGGTTCCAGTAAGATTTGTAAACTTTATTTTAATGAGCAATTTCTCTTCTAATGTGATTTGAAAACAAAGATTCTTTTTACCATTGTTTAACGTTTTAACCAAAATTAATCCTTTCTATCCTTGTCTTTGTTTTCTTGTTGTCATTAATTTCTTATTTGTAGCCTCTTCCTTTAAATAAGGAGGCAGACAGTGAAATAGATAAGAGAAAAAAACCGTGCAATGCATCAGACTTACTCCCCAAAAAAAATGCAGTTTCTTCAGTGTTAGAGGTTAGGGAGGTGGTTTGTTTTCGTTTAATGGACTGGTGTTTGGAAGAAAGCACGGCCAAAAGGTGAGGCTTCTGCCTCATGCACACAAACAGAAAACGTGACCCTTACTTTGTTTTGACAAATGAAGTTTAATTTATTCTTTGGCATTGTATAAAAATTAATTGGCTTGATTTTGAAATATTTTGGTTGGTATTTGGACTTTAAACTCTCAAAGGACCATCTTCTGTGGGTTTATGCAGTAAGGAGTGTGGCTTCCAGCTGTAGTGGTAGGGTAGGCTTCTCCCACCCTCAGCCTCGAGATCTATGAGAGCCTGTCTGGGGGTGTCTGCATGTGTCTGTGTGTGAAAGATAACAACAAACCAGCACGGCAGTGATTTTTTCCCGTCTAAGTTCTAGCAACATATTCTGTGGCACAGAGAAATGGGAGTGAAGAAAATTCTAAAATCATATCTCTTATCTAAATAAATTGGTAGGTTGTACCTATATTTTGAAATATTTTGAATATAAATTTTTGAAATATTTTGAAATGTATTTTGGAATAATATAATATTTTGAAGTAACAAAATGAAATAACTGAAAAGCAATTAGTTGATAAAAAGAAAAAAAAATTGGTAGGAACCAGTCCCTCCTTCCTCCAACAAATAAAATGCCAGGTTCCAAGCTGAGAGCTGAGAAACAGAAAGTATTTGTTGATAATTAGAGTTTGTGCTGTTCTGTTTATGCTGTGCTATTCTATTGTAATTGGGTTTCTAAGTCGATGAACGGCAAAGGTGGATGCTATGAATATTCCAGATCATAGGTATTATAGTGTATACATAAAATTCTGCCGTGATTTATACGCAAATGTTGCCATGTAGGAAGCACAGTTGGATATTCTGATTCTTCTGTATGTATCAGAGTTGAGGGAAGGGTAGAAAGAGGCGAATATTGAGAAAAAGAACATTTCAACCTCATCACCCCTGGTGACTAAGTGAAAGACGCTCACCTCACTGCTGGTCTCTCTGTTTTACAGTAATATTTTTGCGCAGTAATGAACAAAATTTAATCTTCAAAATATGTTTTGGAATGGCGGACGGGAAGGAGAGAAACAAGTAGTGAAAGGAATGTTGGAACAGGTGAGGAGGAATGAGGAAAAGTGTGGAACAAGAAAAGGGTTTCATCTTTTATGCCAGTTTGCGGTGTTAGAGTTTTGTGTCTGCGTGTTAGCAGACTCCACGCTTGCTTGTGACTCAGTTGTCAAAGCCAAATGTCCCCAGGGCGTATTATCAGGATGTGACATTTAAAAAGAACTTGCCTTTCCAAAAGGGACTGTGTCCTGCCGTGAGGTCATCTTACCCAACGCATACCTCTCTGCCTACCAAACCACTTTGTAAAGGCAGAGACGTTAGTGAGGCGATTATAAAAATCTTCGGAAAAGCATATTTTTTAGATTTTTTGTGAATCTAAAAAGTCTGAGGCGTGGGCTTGAGGTCCCAGAAATGGTCATAGAAACAGGGGTTAGGGATGCTGTGAAGAGTTAAACTATTTCTCAAAAATAACGTCTTTGCCAACAGTATGTTAAAGGACAGTGACCACCTTTTTTTATATTTTGGAAGATGCTTTTTTTTTTTTTTTTAACTCTTAAAAATTCTTGAGAGCTTTTCTGTCTCCTGTGAACATGTAAAAAACATCTCAACAAAATGTGAGTTTTATTCCAGAGAGTTCCACCTGGATTCTGGGAACAAAACAATGTTATGAGTGCAGCTTGAGTTTTCAGTTGCTGTATTTTTTATCATCAGTATTTGGGGCCTGTACTTTTTCTGTAAATAGGAAATGCCTAAGAAGGCATTGTTGTTCAAATATGAAACATCTACTCTTCTATACTGAAGAAGATATACAGAAACAGTTTGGGGACTCCTCCCAAATTACTTGTACAGTGACATTTAATTATGCATATTGAGTTTGTTTCCTCTTTAAAATGTGAAAGGAGTAATTTAGCAGTAATTATAAAAATTGCAAGTACATTTACTCTCTGAGCCAGCAATTCCACTTCTAGGAATTTCTATAGACATGTCAACATACATAGAAAACAGTCTATGGGCATGGTTATTCACTGCAGCTTTATTTGTAATAGCAGAAGACTGGAAATCATAAAGCGTCTCTACCAAAATTCTGAGTAGATAAATACGATACAGTATGCACACAATGGAACACTAGACAGCTAAAAGGAAAAAAGGAGTGAGGAAACTCTGTGAGCACTAATATAGAATGATTTCCAGTATTTACTGTTGAGTACAAAAAACAAGGGGTAACACAGCATATAATTCCTTTTGTGAAAGGGGCAAAATGAGATTTTATGTTCATGGTTGCTTATATTTGCATATATTTGCTTATATTTGCATGACAAAGCACTGGAACGAAAACATAAGAAATCAACGACAGTGGTTAGCTGTAGGGGCAAGAGAGATGGGTGTGGAGGGGGAATACCAGAAGTAAATATGGGGAAAATATTAAGACTTTACAAATTTTATAAATTTTGGTGATGAGTGTATGGGTATTTATATTAATCCAAATACATTCATATATGTTTGAAATATTTCCTAATTTAAAAATAGAGGAAAAACGGGAAAAAACAGCAACGACACACAAAAAGAACCTTTAAAAAAACTATGGTTTATCCCCAGCTAAGCACAGTGTTCAGTATGTATCATAAAGACCCTCAATTCAAATCCTTGAAATCTTCATTTAGAAGACCTAATTTATAGAAAAATTGATGTATTGTATTTTGCTTCTTCTTTTCTTCTTTTTGTGGAGGGCATGGGTTGAGATTGGACTACAACTTGGTTATGATGGACTTTGTCTTCTATTATAGTATTTGACAGGTAGATGGATTAGTAAGTGGATTAAGAAATAAGATAGGCCGGGCACAGTGGCTCACGCCTGTAATCCTAGCACTCTGGGAGGCCGAGGCAGGTGGATAGTTCTGAGCTCAGGAGTTCGAGACCAGCCTGAGCAAGAGCGAGACCCCGTCTCTACCAAAAATAGAAAGAAATTAATTGGACAGCTAAAAATATACAGAAAAAATTAGCCGGGCATGGTGGCACATGCCTGTAGTCCTAGCTACTTGGGAGGCTGAGACAGAAGGATCGCTTGAGCCCAGGAGTTGGAGGTTGCTGTGAGCTAGGCTGACGCCATGGCACTCACCCCAGGCAACAGAGACTCTGTCTCAAAAAAAAAAAAAATTTATGTTCCTTTCAGGAGTATGTATGAGTTGTGGTTGCTCTACAATCTTGCTAATGCTTGATATTTTCTGTCTTTTTCATTTTGGCTATTCTGGTGGGTATATGAAGTTATCTCATAGTGGTTTTCATATGCATTTTTCTCTTTACTATGTTTATTTTTTTCGTGTTTCAAGAAAAAGCAGATAATAAAAATGCAGGGGGCTAATCCTCTACATTAGCGGGAAATTTCCCCCATGGGTACTTATCTAATAGAACTCAGAACCTTTTCCCCTGTATTGGAGGCAATATAATAATAGTGGATGAGGGCACCAACCCTTGAAATCAGACATACCTATGTTTAATTCCTAGCTCCAATGCTTACTTGCTGAATTACCTCAAGAAAGTTATTTAACCTTTCTCTATTTTATGTAAAATGGCACTAATAATATAATAATATCACCTCATGGCATTATTATGAGCATTAAATGAGATAAAATAAGTAAAACACTTTTCAAAGTTCCTAGCTCACAGTGAGCACACCGTCCACAAATGGCTATTATTATGCTTTACATTGGTTATTTACGCACATCTCATTGCCCCTTCTGTTTTTCACATTCCATGACAAAGGAACAGCATATAGCACACATTAGCTGCTAATAAAGACTGAGTGAATGAACAATATATAAATGGAAAGTACTGTGGCTATTGTTATAAAAAATGGCGCAACTTATTATAATGGCTATAGGATAGTATGCACTGCTAGTGAGGAATACATTATTTAATCAGTGTCTCTCTTATTTACCGTCATTTAGCAGTTAGAAAATTAATGCAGTAGAGAAACACTACCCGGGATAATATGAATTAACATTAGATGTCCTATATTGCATTTTTGAGGGTTCTAGAGGCTTCTGCCTCCAAAACGAAACCCAAACCGGCCATGAGCGGTGGCTCACGCTTCTAATCCCTGTACTTTGGGAGGCTGAGGCGGGAGACTCACTTGAGTCCAAGGGTTCGAGAGCAGCGTGGGCGACATGGCGAATGTCTCTACCGGGAAAAAAAAAAGTCCCGGAAATAAAAGCACCGCTTTTCTGAAGAGATATTAGATGTTACGCCGTTCCAATTTTAACAAATCCTTTGCTCTCCAGTGCTGGAGAGGCAACACAGGCTCCAGCAGGTCCTATGCAAGATGGCGTCCCTCCATTCACACACAATCCAGGGGGCTACTTCCTCCGGAAGTGGTTACGGCCCTAGTGGATCCGGGTAGGTGCGTACAGGCGGTCGCAGAGGTTCCAGGTCTTTAGCGTGAGGTGCCGCAGGTGTGCGGGCCCGATCAGAAGCCGCAGGTAAGTGAGGCTCAGGGATTGGCGAGGTGTTTCAACCGGATTGTGCGTAGAGTGCAGGAGGTCTTCAGTGCGGACCAAGAGAGGTCGTGGAGTCGTGGGTGTCATCGCGTGCGGGGGCAACTGAGCCCCGCAGTCCCCGAGCAGGTTAGCCCTACCCCTCTCCCCGCCCTCCTCCACTCCAGGTGCGGCCTCCTCGGCCCCTCACCCACGGCGGGGGCCGTTCTGCACCCTGGTGTGCTAAGAGGGCTCTCTCCGGAGCCCGCAGTCTCCCACGCCCTCTCTGGGCCTCCTGCGTCCGACTCCCTTTTCTCCTCTTGAGAAGCACTTACCTAACCTTCGAGACTCTTGACCCAGTCAGCCAAAAAGGAGGCTCCGCCTGCATCACCTGGTAACTCCTCGGGCGCTGAATGTTCCACGCGTCCACAGCTACAGTTTCGTTCCCTCCATTCATGGGGACCTATTTTCCCCAACCCCCACCCCGTTATCATCCTTTTCTTCCCAGACAACACCCGCTGCTCTAGGCCTTGCTGGAACCACCTTTTCGCTTTTCACATCCCTGGGATAGATCAAAATAAATTTATTACAAAATTGACACCTGCTCATTACAATACAAACAAATCTAAACCTTTATAAGCTTTTGATATTCTATTGGACTCAGACTCTTTAGGTACCCACTCCTTGAAAACAAAATTATTTATACCCTTTTTTTTAGCTGTATTACAAGGATAGAAGGAATTGCACAGAAAGGTTTTGTTAATTATCAGAATTAGGACATGCTGGAGAAAGAAAGTTTAATAGGGGGAAGGAATGATTAAATTTGGTCAAGTTGAGGTTGTTTCACAATTTTGTTTTTGTTTCTGTTTTTTTTTGGAGACAAGGTCTCACTCTGTTACCCAGGCTAGAGTGCAGTGGCGTCATCCTAGCTCACTGCAACCTCAAACTCCTGAGCTGGAGTGATCCTCCCGCATCGACATTGCAGAGTGCTGAGATTACAGGCGTGAGCCATCGTGCAGGGCCTACAAATACATTTTTTAAATATTTATTTTAGTTATAGTCTGTCATACAATGTTTTTTTATTCTGTATTTTATTATTATTATTTTTAGTGGAGATGGGGTCTCACTCTTGCCCAGGCTGGCCTCCAACTCTTGGGCTGAAGCGATCCTCTCACCTCAGCCTCCCAAGTAGCTGGGATTACAGAACGAACCATCACACCGCTTTATGTGCATATAATCTTGTAAAAAATTTTATGTAAAAATTTTAAACAAGACAGATTCTCTTTGATCTTTTTTTTTCCATCTCCATCTTTTCTTCTTTAACAGTCCCTTTCCTCAAAGTAAGAACTGTTGTCAGTTTGGGGTGTATTTTTCTACTTCTTATTCTTTGCCTTTATTGGTAAGTGTGTGTACATATAAGATATATGTTTGTAAGATTTCGTGTTAAACAAATGTGTATTTTTACAAATACATTATATTGTATGTATTCAGTAACTTAACACTTTATGGGTAAAAATGTGTGACGGAATCTTTTATCAATACATGGAGATCTACCTATTCTTTGTGCAAGCTCTGTAAGTTCCATAGTATGTGAGATTCAATAGTTTACATGTTGCCAGTTTTTCACAGTCAGAGTGTGGCAGACAATATTCTTCCACATGCCTCTGTGTGCCCATGTGAGCATTTTTTTTTTTTTTTAACATTCCAGAGAAGGAATGGGTTAGCCCCAGGGAGTAGAGGAGACCCCACGTGAGCACTTATTAAGGATAGATACCCACGAGTGGAATTGCTGGGTGGGAGGGTATGGACATTTAATAATGCCAAACTGCCCACCAACATTGTATAATGATGTCCATTGCCCCCCATGCTCTTTTAAACATTTGAAGTTATCAGTCTTTTGTATTCTTGCCAATCTGGTGACCGGAAAATGATTTCTCATCGCTGTTTTAATTTGTATTCCCTTAATTACTAGTGAGATTGAGCATCTTTTCATGATTTTTTGGCCATTTGTATTTCCCCTGTTGAGAAATGTCTCTTTTTATTGGATTGTCTTTTTTTTTTTTTTTGAGTCAGAGTCTCACTCTCTTGCCCTGGCTAGAGTGAGTGCCGTGGCGTCAGCCTAGCTCACAGCAACCTCAAACTCCTGGGCTCAAACGATCCTACTGCCTCAGCCGCCCGAGTAGCTGGGACTACAGGCATGTGCCACCATGCCCGACTAATTTTTTTTCTATATATTTTTAGTTGTCCAGATAATTTCTTTCTATTTTTTTTTTTTTTAGTAGAGACGGGGTCTCGCTCTTGCTCAGGCTGGTCTTGAACTCCTGAGCTCAAACAATCCACCCGCCTCGGCCTCCCAGAGTGCTAGGATTACAGGCGTGAGCCACCGCGCCCAGCCTGTCTTCTTTTTTTTGATTGTCTTTTCCCTATAGATTTATAGTAGCTCGAAATGCCTCTTTTTATTGGAGTGTCCTCTTTCTTTTGGTTGCCTTTTCCCTATTGATTTATAGTAGTGTTTTTTTTTCTGGTTTTAAAATTTTTATTTATTTATTTATTTTTGAGACAGGGTGTCACTTCTGTTTCCCCAATCTAGAATGCAATGGCATGATCATAACCCACTGCAGCCTTAAACTCCTGGGCTCAAGTGGTCCTTCCTTGGCCTCCCAAAGTTCTGGGATTACAGGCTCAAGGCATGGTGCCCTGCCTATAGTAATGTTATATATGTTTGGGATTTTAATCTTTTGTTATTTATATATGTTTTAAATATTTACTCCCAATTTAGTGCTTACTTTTTAAAGTCATTGCTTTTAACCATATGACATGTTTGTTGAAACAAAATTTTAAACTTTTTCATATCTAGAATTTCTGGTCAGTGATGGTGGCTGATGCCTGTAATCTCAGCACTTTGGGAGGTTGAAGCTGGAGGATCACTAGATGGAGGACTTTGAGACCAGCCTGGGTAACACAGTGAGACCCCCATCTACAAAAAAAAATTAGCTGAGTTTAGTGGTGTGCACCTGTAGTCCAAGCTTCTTGAGAGGCTGAGGCAAGAGGACTGCTTGAGCCCAGGAGTTAGAGGCTTCAGTGAACTATGATTGGGTCACTGTACTCCAGCCTGGGAAGCAGAGCGAGACCCTGTCTCTAAAAAAAGAAAGAAAGAGAGAGAGAGAGAGAGAGAAAGAAAATAGAATTTCTACATTCTTATTATTTGCCTCCTGTTCATGTTTTAGATATTATTTTCCTTAATATCTCTGAATATTCTTACTTTAAAGTCCTTTTTAGATCTCAGATGTGCAAGTCTTTGATAGCTGTATGATGTATTTTTATTGACTTTAGAGTTTTGTTTTGATTCATTTGTGAACCCTCTTCTAGGGATTGACCTTTCCTGAAAGTTCTGCATGTTTCCTATGTGGTAGAAACATACAAAACAATTTTATGATTGACTCTACCTGATTTCAACAGAGTTTACCAATTCTGAACCAGTTTTAAATTAATTTCTTGGCACATGATTACGAGGAAAATGTGAACTTTGTCCCTGTACCTGCCCAAAGTGGAGGCTTAAGGGTTTATTCTCTCATGAGGGACTATATTCATACTCTTAGCCTGGGGCAGGTAGCTTGTCTGGGTCAAGGTGTGTGAACACTTTCAGGTCCCTGTTGGTGGACAGGACTCTCCTGGGTCCCAGCTGTATTCTGAGCCTGTGGCCTAGATTTCTGTCTCTCAGTGATGATAGACCCCATTGCTGGGGCTAGCGTGAGTTCTGGTCTCTGCCCAGCTTCATTTCCTACCCACTGTGGGATCCCTCTTCCATTTCTGGCACTTAATGATTTCTTCTTCTTTTTTTTTTTTTTTTTTTTTTGAGACAGAGTCTCACTTTGTTGCCCAGGCTAGAGTGCCATGGTGTTAGCCTAGCTCACAGCAACCTCAAACTCCTGGGCTCAAGCGATCCTCCTGCCTCAGCCTCCTGAGTAGCTGCGACTACAGGCCTGAGCCACCACACCTGGCTAATTTTTTGTTTCTATTTCTAGTTGACTGGCTAATTTTTTTTTCCTATTTTTAGTAGAGATGGGGTCTTGTTCTTGCTCAGGCTGGTCTCAAACTCCTGAACTCAAGCAATCCTCCTGGCTCGGCCACCCAGAGTGCTAGAATTACAGGCATGAGCCACCACGCCTGGCCTCTCTTTCTTTTTTGAGCTTAAATTTTTATCTTTTTAATGTTTTCTCCAGCATTTGTATTGTTTAGAGTGGGAAAGGGAAGGATTTTTATGTCTTCTCAGATTATTTTAACCAGAAGTCTCTCTACACAAGTTATTTAATCTCATTAAGCCTCTGTTTCCTCTTCAATAAAAGAACTGGAAAAAATATGTATGATGTTCTTAGCATTGTTTTTGGAATAAAGTAAATATTTTATGTTTTTTTTTAAATTTTAATTATTAAAAAAAGAGACGGGGTCTCACTCTTGCTCAAGCTGGTTTTGAACTCCTGAGCTCAAGCGATCCTCCCACCTCAGCCTCCCAGAGTGCTAGGATTGCAGGCGTGAGCCACTGTGCCCAGCCTAAAGTAAATATTTTAAAAACAGTGTAGCTATTATGTACCATTTCTTATTACTATTGTAATAGTTTTTGTGATTCTATTTTTCTTCTCTAATAGCAGAATTTCTCTGTAGTCATGATTATACTCCAAGGTTGTTATACCTATGAAATTATTTTTTAAATGTGTTGTTGAACCTTTTTTTTTTTTTTGGAGACAGAGTCTCACTCTCTTGCCTGGGGCGAGTGCCGTGGCGTCAGCCTAGCTCACAGCAACCTCAAACTCCTGGTCTCAAGCAATCCTACTGTCTCAGCCTCCCTAGTAGCTGGGACTACAGGCATGCGCCACCATGCCTGGCTAATTTCTTCTATATATATTTTTTAGCTGTCCAATTAATTTCTTTCTATTTTTTGGTAGAGGTGGGGTCTCACTCTTGCTCAGGCTGGTCTCGAACTCCTGAG